>MU778650.1:270738-301943 GCA_026770625.1 Nicotiana glauca
TTCACCGCCTCGTTCAAAACCTTCCCAAGAGAACTCAGTCGGGACAACTCCTGGGTGAGGGAAGGGAGTACGACTTTAGAAATGTCATTTTCCAGAAGAAATGTTTGAGGTGGGAGATATTCAAGTTATTTTGCAATAGTTCTTCCGGTCTTCAATTGGAATGCTTCTTTGTTCGATTGCTCATATTGCACTTGTATTCCTATTCAAGCAAACGACAGAAGGTAAGCCAAAATGAGATTTTCATTACCTCGATTCAATGAGTCGATGAACTAGGGTAGCCTTATTGCTTTGTTCACCCTGCCTAGCGTTTTCGTGGTTGGTGGAATGGTGATTTTTAGATTTGGCAACAGGTGTCGTCTTATCTTGTGGGTTTTGCGTAGATGTTAGTTGTAACTTCCGCTTTCATGTAGCATCAACATTCAGATTACCATGTGAGGTTTACTTACCATTCTTTCCGGTGGGTGATTATGTTTCACCGGCTTTGAATCTGAAGAAGGCTAGGAAATTTGGTTAAGTAATCCTCACAGACGACGCCAAATTATTTGACCGAAAGATATCAAAACCTTTTTTATTAACACAATCAATGATAATGATAAGGTAAATCTTAGCCAAGCTTAATAAACTTCAGATCTAAAAATAAATCGGAAAGTGATGAATAAGATAAAATAAGGGCGATCAATCTTTATTGATGTTTGATGTTTCTTCTTTCGTGATACAGTTAGGATGATCAGTTTGCATCCTTTCTTCAATGAAAAAACTAAATGAGACACGAAAGAGAGAAATGAGCCTCCCTTTCTTTAAGGATTCTTCCCTTATATATAGTCTTGGATCCTTTGTTATATTCTTAGGTCGATGTGCCTCCATACTACAACTGTTTTTGTTGTTACTCGCATATTATTTTTAACTTGATGTGCACCGTAGGCGCTAGGACTGAAGTAGGTCGTGGTGTCTCTTTCTATCCCGCCAATTAGGCGGGATCCCAGTTGGATCGACCACAATGATCAGATTTTAACCAATACATATATCATAAAATTTATTTTATTTGAAAAAGGCCTTCGGTCAAACCAAATTACAACTACACTTGCGAACGTGTTTTTGTTTGATTCAAAATAAAGGCGCTTTTAAATATTTAATTTTACTTTTTTGGTTTTGGTTCAAGACCATGGGAACGGAAAAAGTGCAAATTGGTCCAAGTGGGTCGGCCCGACGGTAAACCCGAGGAGAACCCATATACTATGGCATTGGGGGAAAACCCATTTTCCCTATTCCAAGTTTTCTCATTGTTGTAAAAATAAAATAATAAAAGAGTCTTCTCAATTTTCATTGGATCAATCTCCTCCATCAAATTAGGTAATGTTGTTTTCACTAAATTACTATTCTAATCAGCATCTCAGATTTGCTCTCTTAAAAGTTGAGCCCCTTCGCTTCTCTTCAACCAAAAAAATTTAATTAAAGAATTAGACATCTCAATAACTTCTTATATAATAGTCATTCATTAAGATTTAATTTCTTTAAAATCAACTTTTTAAATTATATTTTATATTTCTGTAACATCTTTTTATCAATAACAACAATAGTAATATATTATAGCAGAATGCTCTTTGAAAATTAGCCATGTATAGCAACTATATAGAAACATTAAGATTATTAATAATAATTTTAAAAATATCCACACAATCTTTTTTCATTAAAAAAAAGTTTATATCTTGCATAAGATATAAGATTTGAAGGTTTACACATGCTATCTTTTCCATTGAACAAATTCAAAAAAATATTTAGATTGAAATTTAACTGTTAAGCTATTAGATTGACTTCAAGGGAAAACTATTAGATACATTTTTGCTGAAAATTTAAATATTAGTCTTCGCCAATTCAAACGTTATAACATTAGTAAGAGAATGAAATCTACAAAATAAGCTAGAATTACAAAAGTTCTTCCATCAATCATAAAATAATTTATTTGTTTAGGTAACTTTAAAATATTTGCCTTAGTGTTTAAATCTGTATGCATTTATCTATGAATTTATGAATAATGTATTAGCTTTGTTCAATATTTAACTGGTGAAATATGTATATTTTTTGAGACATAAAAAGCTAACAAATATCGAAACAAACGAAGTTGTTATGAAACGGATTGACCGTATATGAGAGTAAATTAAGATAATGCTAAGATAAATGTAAATTCTTTTGAAGTTTTGTTATATATTCTCTAGAAATTTTTGTGTCAATTAACTATTGATGAGCATTTTAATTAAGTTGAAACTTTTCAGCTACATAACATGTGGAAATGACAATTTGTTGTGAATGCAAGCAATAATCAACAACAACAACCCAGTATAATCCCATTCAGTGGGGTCTGAGGAGGATAGTGTGTACGCAGACATTACTCCTACCCTAGGGTAGAGAGGCTGTTTCCAAATAGACCCACGGCATCCTTCCCTCCAAGCTTACCATCAGAACAACCCTTCTTGTCTAAAGTATTTCTATTGTGTTAATAATCCTTTGTGTTAAATCCATTCTTATAGTATTTGATAGTACGAGTTTCACTTGCTTGCTTAATAAGGCATGCCTTTTTTTTAATTTAAAAGTATTTCTATTTATTTATTGTAGTCGAAGTGGTAAGATATGTTCTTCGCAACCATCGTCTTTTAGCTTATAAATGAGTTTTTGTTTTCCTAATCTTGTATATTTATACATATACTTTATCGTCAAATCTTCCTCAAACTTTGTAAAGTAAAGATTTTATAACTTTATGGTTTTAAATAACAAGTCTTGAAAGTTTAAAATATAAGACTTGAAATTGTGCAACTAGGGGAACAGTAAGGGAAATATGTTCGGGGAATTTAGTGCGTTATGTGCAAAAATATACTTATATAACGGGAAGGCGACTTTTAGAGCAATAGTAGTGTCATTTCTATATGACCTATAGGTTGTTGGTTCAAGTTTTAGAAACGGTTATTATACTTGTATTAGGGCAGATTATATGCATCACATTTTTTGGGTGTGGCCTTCCCCGAATCCTTACCCGAATTCTGTGTGAACGCGAAATATTTTGTGTATCGGATTATTTTTTTTTAAGCTGAAAATATAATGTAATCCAAAATGTAGGGACCGATTAGCAATACAGCAATGTTAAACGTGTGCAATTAATTCTTTAATCTGATTAATTACTTTAGTTCAATACTTGTTTAATCTCCATAATTATTTAATTTCTATACTTGAAAAAGTGTTTACGGAAAAGAAAAGAGAAAAGAGGAGAAAAATAAGGGAAATAAATAGGGGCCTACTATGCAAATTATAAGCGGAAGAGTCAAAGAGAATCTTTACAAAAATAGCAAGAATGATGTCCTCCTTAAATGGTGCACAACGAGACGCCACGTCCCAACTGCGAAATCCCTGGGACCCACTCTTAAGAGTTTCTTTGTTTTTTTTTTGTAATTAACCCGATATTCTCATTTCAGTTTCAATTAATTTAGTGGGCACTTGACCATAAGAATTGTAAAATTTTAAAATTAAAAAAATTAAAAATGATATTTAAAAATTAGAGTTGTGTTTGGATATGAATATAATTGTGATTTTTTTGAAGTTTTGTCAGTGATTTGAGTGAAAATTTTAAAAAATAGCTTTTTAGTGTTTTTCAAATTTTTGAAAAATTTCAAAATTCATCTTCAAATGAAAATTGAAAATTCTATGATCAAGCACTGATTTCGGAAAAAGTAAATTTTTTTATGTCAAGCGGGCTCTTAATGGGCATTTGGACATAAGAATTGTAAAATTTCAGAAAAAAGTAAAACAATTCAAGTGAAATTGGTATTTGTAAATTAGAGTTGAATTTGGACTTGAATATAATTTTGGGTTGTATTTGAATTTTTGTGAGTGATCTGAAATAAAATTTGAAAAAACAGATTTTTGAAATGTTTTAAAATTTTTAAAAATTTTGAAATTCATCTTCAAGTAAAAATTAAAAATTTTATGATAAAATACTAATTTAGAGATAAAAGATTTTTTTTTAAGAGCCCTTAGATTCTCGCCAAATAATGTCTATTAAAGGTGAACCTAAAGTTTTAAATAATGAGAAAGAAACATATCGATTGTGCTACAATCATTCATGACATTTTTTCATAAGTGAATATTGTTTAACCCAAAGATATTGAAACTTTTTTTATTAAATCAATTAATGATAATGATGAGCGTAAATCCTAATTAAGGATAATTAATTCTAGATCTCAAATGAATACTATGAATAGAAAAACATAGCTGAGTATAAGTGTTGGCGGTGGCCAGATTTAATAGCATAAAGAGAGATGCATTAAGTAACATTGAATGACAATAAAATGTAAATAAAGGAAAGAGTCACCCAATCTTGAGTAAGGCGGATCCTCTTTCATTTGGTAAAGATGAATGATAGACAAATATAAGAACCTTAGGACTCTTTTTGGATCTCATCAAGGTCTGGGATCACAAATCCTCTTTATCTCTTTAAAGAGGAATGTTTACATGTTTTCTAGAGAAGGTGAGAGAGAGAGCACCTAAAGAGGGGGAGAAAGAGAGCCCCCTTTTTTGGGGAGTCCTCCCCTCCTATTTATAAGGAGGTATGCATAGAAAATCCTTAAAAAATATAATTAGAGGGAATATTCAGTAGAATATTTCTTTTGAGGATTCCAAAGCAAAGTAGTCGTTTCGTCACTGCCCGACTCCGGCCCTATTGATGACTGTTCTACCTCGGCCTTATTGATGACTATCGGACCTCGGCTTTATTGATGACTGTCCGGCCTCGACCGTATCGATGACTTACCGAACTCGGCATGTTGTCTCAGCGTACCGAATTTCATTGATTTGATTTTGACCCATACAGTTAGTCCCTCCGCTTATCGAGGTCATCTTTTGGTCGAGCTAGGTGAGCGGACTTCATTAATCGTAATTCGAGAATTTTGGATGGGGAGGCCGACTAGTGTAGATTGCGGTTGATGGTGACGATCTTTAGGTCAAAGTGGTATCCCCGCGGGCTGAACTCGAGCAGAGTTTGATCAGGGCTAATGATTCGAGTGATGATTCGATCGAGAAGACGGTAGAGTTGGAGAAGGCCGTCAAGGCAAGGATGGCGGTTTACGCAAAGATGGCGGTATCGAAACAGGTCAATCGCGTCATTGTATCTGGACGGGCAAGGAGGTCGAATATGAATTCGTACGAGGTTGCCGAATGGGAATTTGGGCGCGGTCGCCGGATGTTAATTCGGGAAGGTCGTCGAATGTGAATTCAAACGAGGTTGCCTAATGTGAATTTGGACGAGGTCTCCGAATGTTGATTCGGGCGAGGTCGACGAATGTTGATTCGGGCAAGGTCGCTGAAGGTGAGTTTGGACGAGGTCGCCACTGTGAATTCAGACTAGGTTGCCCAATGTGAATTCAGATAAGGTCGCCTAATGTGAATTCAGACGAGGTCACCTATTGGGAATTCGGACGAGGTCGCCGAATGTAACTTCGGGCGAGGCGGTCGAATGTGAATTCGTACGACGTCGCCTATTGTGAGTTCGAACGAGGTCACCCAATATGAATTCGGACGAGGTCGCGAAATGTTGATTCGAGCGAGGTCGTCGAATGTTAATTCGGGAAAGGTCGCCGAATGTGAGTTCGGACGAGATCGCCTACTGTGAATTCGGATATGGTCGCCCAATGTAAATTCGAACGAGGTCACCCAATGTGAATTAGAACGAGGTTGCCTATTGTGAATTCAGATGAGGTCACCGAATGTGAATTAGCATAAAGTCGAACTCTTCTTTTTTTGTGATGACCCTTAGCCATCAGGGTGTTATTTTGAGCTGGTCAAAATGTTAACTCGTCGTGGTTCAAACTAGGTCGAACTCTTCTCTTTCGCCGATGGCCCTTGGCCGTCGGGGTTTTATTTCGATCTGGTTGAAATTTTAATCCATCATGGTTTGAACTCTTCTTTTTTGGCGACGACCCTTAGCCATCGGGATGTTATTTCAAGCTGGTCAAAATGTTAGCCTGTCGTGGTTCAAACGAGGTCGAACTCTTCTCTTTTGGCGATAGACTTTGGCCGCCAGGGTGTTATTTCGAGCTACTCGAAATGTTAACATGTCATGGTCCGAACAAGGTCGAAATCTTCTCTTTTGATGATGGACCTTGGCTGTCGGGGTGTTATTTCGAGCTAGTCGAAATGTTAACCCTTCGTGGTTTGAACGAGGTCGAACTCTTCTCTTTAGACGATGACCCTTGGCCGTCGGGGTATTATTTCGAGCTGGTTGAAATCTTAACCTGTCATGGTTCGAACGAGTTCGAAATCTTCTTTTTCGGCGATGGCCCTTGGCCGTCAAGGTGTCGTTTTGAGCTGGTCGAAATGTTAACTCATTGTGGTTCGAACGAAGTCGAACTCTTCTCTTTTGACGATAGCCCTTGGCCGTTGGGGTGTTATTTTGAGATGGTGAAAATGTTAACCCGTCGTGGTTCGAATGAGGTCGAACTATTCTTTTTTGGCGATGGCCCTTTGCTGTCGGGGTGTTATGTTGAGCTAGTCGAAATGTTAACCCATCGTGGTTCAAACGAGGTCGAACTCTTCTTTTTTGGTGATGGCCCTTGGCTGTCGGGGTGTTATTTTGAGTTGGTCGAAATGTTTAGCCCATCGTATTTCGAAGGAGGTCGAACTCTTCTCTTTTGATGATGGCCCTTGGCCGTCAGGATGTTATTTCGAACTGGTCGAAATGTTAACCCGTCGTGGTTCGAACGAGGTCGAACTCTTTTTTTTCAGCGATGGCCCTTGACTGTCGGGGTGTTATTTCGAGTTGGTCGAAATGTTTAACCCGTCATGGTTCGAATGAGGTCGAACACTTCTTTTTTGATGATGGCCCTTGGCCGTCATGGTATTATTTTGAGCTGGTTAAAATGTTAACCCGTTGTGGTTCGAACGAGGTCGAACTCTTCTTATTCGGTGATGGACCTTGCCCGTCGAGGTGTTATTTCTGGCTGGTCGAAATGTTAACTGGTCATTGTTCAAACAAGGTCGAACTCTTCTCTTTTTATGATGGCCCTCGGCCGTCGAGGTGTTAGTTCGAGATAGTCGAAATGTTAACCCGTCGTGGTTCGAACGAGATCGAACTCTTTTTTTTCGGCTATGGACCTTGACCGTCGGGGTGTTATTTCGAGGTGGCCGAAATTTTAACTCGTCGTAGTTCGAACAAGATAGAACTCTTCTTTTTCGGCGATGGTCCTTGGCCGTTGGGGTGTTATTTTGAGCTGGTCGAAATGTTAACCCGTCGTGGTTCGAACGAGGTCGAACTTTTCTTTTTCGGCGATGGACCTTGGCCGTCGGGGTATTATTTCAAGCTGGTCGAAATGTTAACCCGTCGTGGTAGGAACGAGGTCGAACTCTTCAATTTTGACGATGGCCCTTGGCCTTCGGGGTATTTATTCGAGCTGGTCGAAATGTTAACCCGTCGTGGTTTGAACGAGGTTGAACTATTCTGTTTTGGTGTTGGCCTTTGACCGTTAGGGTGTTATTTCGAGCTGGTCGAAATGTTAACCCGTGGTGGTTCAAACGAGGTCGAACTTTTCTCTTTTGGCGATGGCCCTTGGCCGTCGTGGTGTTATTTCGAGTTGGTCAAAATATTAACCCGTCGTGGTTCAAACGAGGTCGAACTCTTATTTTTCGACGATGGCCCATGGCCGTCGGGGTGTTATTTCGAGCTGGTCGAAATGTTAACCCGTCGTGGTTCAAAAGAGGTCAAACTCTTCTCTTTTGGCGATGGCCTTTGGCCGTCGGGGTATTATTTCGAGCTGGTCGAAATGTTAACCCGTCGTTGTTCGAACAAGGTTAAACTCTACTTTTTTGGCGATGGCCCTTAGCCATCGAGGTATTATGTCGAGCTGGTCGAAATGTTAACCCTTCGTGAGTCCCAATTTTTTGAGTGTTTCGGGCATCCTTTGGATGAGTCTCAGTTTGTTTTTTTGTGTTTCCAGGGTGAGTCCCAGTTTGCTTTTGTGTGTTTCGTGGGTGAGTCCCAATTTCCTTAATTTTGCTTGCATTGGAGAATATGAGGCGTTTCCTGTTTGTGCATCTGGGAGAATGCTCTTGCTTCTATCCTGCTTAGAAAAATAGTTGGTTAAACCAAATAAAATCATTCGTTACCTCGATTTGATCTAGTGCAGAGAAATGTTAGGATGGCAACCACATATAGTAGGAAGCAGTGACGCTGGAGTAGAGTCGAACAGCTCTCAAATTCATCACCTCGTGAATATTGTCTTTTTAATGATGATGAGGTTGAAAATGCAGTCTGCATCTATGACCTCATTTGAGGTAAAGATATATTAACTTTAAGAACCATAGCTTATATACTGAATCTTTTGCAACCGGATACAATTCCTGCACAATGAAAGCGAAAGAGAAAAAGAATATCTTTCATCTCATGAGAGCAAATGAGGTTGAAGAAATTTCCTTTTCGTAGCAAAATCAGTTACGGCTCATGTTTGTTTTAAGGAATTTTGGGTAATTGTGAGAGATCTGTTTAGTCTATGAGTGGGAACGATCAATGTAATAATGATAAATCTGTACATAGTCAAATAAGAATGAGATCATTGTAATCGCCGGAATTTTTCCATTTTCGGCTAGATCTAGATCTGGATAGATTTCGATCCTCTTTTTGTGCAGCAATCCCAAACAGCGACGCTACTCTACAAACTTGCTAGAATCGAATTTTAGATCTAGGGGAAACTAAAATTTTAACTAGAAAATTCCCACAGACGGCACCAAATTATTTGACCACATGATATCAAAACCTTTCTGCTTAAATCAATTAATGATGATGATGAGGTAAATCCTAGTTAAGGATAATTAATTCTATATCTAAAATGAATACTATGAATAGAAAAACATAGCTGAGTATAAGTGCTAGCGGTGATTATGGCCAGATTTAATAGCATAAAGAGAGATGTATTAAGTAACATTGAATGACAATAAAATGTAAATAAAGGAAAAGAATTACCTAATCTTGAGTGAGGCATATACTCTTTCATTTGATAAAGATAAATGTTAGACAAATATAAGAACCTTAGGACCCTTTTCGGATCTCATCAAGGTCTGGAGTCCTCTCATCTCTTTAAAGAGGAATGTTTATATGTTTTCTAGAGAGGGGAGAGAGAGAGAGAGAGAGATCCCCTTTTTTTTTGAAGCCCTCCTCTCCTATTTATAAGGAGGTATCCATAGAAGTTCTAAAAAAATATAATTAGAGGGAATATTTAGTAGAATATTTCTTTGAGGATTCCAAAGAAAATTAGTTGTTTCGTCACTGCCCCACCTCGGTTCTATTGATGACTGTCCGACCTCGGCCTTATTGATGATTGTCGAATCTTGACCTGTCCGATCTCGGCCTTATCGATGACTGTCCGACCTCGATCTGTTGTCTCTGCATATTGAATTTTATTGATTTAATTTTGACCCATACAAATATAATATAATTTTTATATTTTTGTTACTCTTAGTAATATTATTTTATAAATAATGGATTATGTAACAAAAAAGCAGAGGCCTACATTTTCTGACTATCCGTCCCTCAAGGCTGAGGCAGAGGCACATAAAAGATTTACATTAGCACCGCGCGTTCTAACGAATCAATCGGTATTTAGTGTTGTTTACTAATTTACACATTATCTTGTGTAATTTGGAGATATATATGGGCAATCAGCGGTACTTCTGTCCAAATATTTCATTCAACTCCCCCTCACCTAAACGACAAAATTAGGTTGAGAATTTTTGGCTCATACACTCTCATGCCGTGTGCTATTGGACCTTATCTATGAATTTTTGTTCGGTATTTGATATTCGTATTATCCTATAAAAATTAAATCTAAAGCAAAGTATCCTATATTGAAAGATAAAATGATTCCTAGTGAAGGTGATTTTATATATAAAATTCAATTCGAAATCTTTTAAGAACCAATGAGTACTTATACTTTCGCTTTAACCGTATGATGAAAGGAAGATTTTCACTAATGATATTCAAAAAACTAAAAAGTAAATACACTAAAAAAATCAAAAGATTCAACAACCAATATATATAAAATTCAAATTTTTTTACTTTATAGTACAGTATAATTTTCGAACGAAGAGGTATCATCTGTATGGGTCTAAATGTGACCACCCACGGTCTGTAAGCTAGGACGACTAGCAACCGCAAACCCATGAGTCGGTATGAGGACATGGCCCAAAGGTTAAAGAGGGGACGTCTTTGCATCGTCGATTAGTTTTATTGTAGTAAATATTCCTTAATTCGTCATCCCGACGATAAAAAAATACGGTTACCTCACCTCACCATGGCCTTTTATAAAGTGAGGGATGGATATAGTCGGCCCTCTGCCAATCGAACGAGGAAAGGTACGTTTTCTTTTAATTTTAACTGACTATTTCTCTAAATGAGTGGAAGCAGGTGCATACGCTCAAATACGCGAACAAGAGGTCATCACCTTTATATGAAAAAACATTATATGCCGCTTCGGTATCCCCAAAGAAATCAACGGCTATAATGGACCCCAGTTCGTCATAAAGAAAACGACCGAGTTCTTCAAAAAATGGCACATCAAGCGGATACTCTCCACGCCATACCATCCCGCTGCCAACGGCCAAGCCGAGTCCTCCAACAAAGTGATATTAAATATACTGAAAAAGAAACTCGAAGAAGCTAAAGGGCTATGGCCCGAACTGCTACCTGAAGTATTATGGGTATATCGAAGAATGCCAAAGTCTAGCACGGGAGAAACGCCATATTCGCTGGTCTACGGGACCGATGCAGTCATACCCGTTGAGGTCGGGGAACCCAGTCTAAGATACTCCCATATAAGCGGAGCAGATAACGACGAAAGTAGGTTGCAAAAACTAGATGAAGTTGAAGAACAGAGAGATATGACCCACATAAGGATGATAGCCCAGAAGCAACAAGTAGAGAGATACTACAACAAAAAAAGCCAAGGTAAGATCACTCAAAGTCGGCGGATACGTTCTCAAGGCCAAAACATTGGCGTCAAAAGACCCGAATGAGGGAAAGTTAGGAACCAACTGGGACGGACCGTATAAAATCATAGCAGCAACAAACAAAGGAGCATTCCAACTGGAAACAATGGAGGGCAAATAGCTCCAAAATAAATGGAACGTCGCCCGTCTCAAGTACTTCCACTTCTGAAAGGCGTCACCTAAGTCGCACTATTTTTACCTCACCCGAGTTTTGTCCCAGTCGGGTTTTCTCGGGGAGGTTTTTAACGAGGCGACGAGGGGGATACCCTGTGGATCGGCGCGTTGTTCATCACTGCGGCCTATCAGTAAGATCTCCAGGCCGAAGTGATAAAGGGACTACACAAGTCAATCTCCATTGTATGAACAGATATTTCCATTGTATAAACAAGAATTCTCTAGTATATGAACAGAAACCTCCATTATATGAAATGCAAACATCCAAATGGCCAAGGCCATCGACATTGGTTCGGCCTCGATCGAACCACGACGGATACTACTTCGACCACGATCAAAGCAACATCCCAATGGCCAAGGTCATCGATTTTGGTTCGACCTCGATCGAGCCACGACGGATACTACTTCGACCACGATCGAAGCTACATCCCAATGGCCAAGGCCATCGACATTGGTTTGACCTCGATCGAACCACGACGGATACTACTTCGACTACAATCGAAGCAACATCCTACTAGCCAAGATCATCGACATCGGTTCGACCTCGATCGAACCACGATGGATACTACTTCGACCACGATCAAAGCAACATCCCAATGGCCAAGTCCATCGACATTGGTTCAACCTTAATCGAACCACGGAGGATACTACTTCTACCACGACCGAAGCAACATCCCAATGGCCAAGGCCATCGATATTGGTTCAACCTCGATCAAACCACGACGGATACTACTTCGACTACGATCGAAGCAATATCCCAATGGCCAAGGCCATCGACATTGGTTCAACCTCGATCGAACCACGACGGATACTACTTCAACCACGATCGAAGAAATATCCCAATGGCCAAGGACATCAATATTAGTTCGACCTTGATCGAACCATGATGGATACTGTTTCGACCACAATCGAAGCAATATCCCAATGGCCAAGGCCATGGACATCAGTTCGATCCCGGTTGAACCACGATGAAACATATTTTTAGTAGTCAAAACATCCCTACGGAGACTAAGTATAATACAACAAACCAAAAAGGGAAAACGACGAATAAACAAAGCGACAAAAGGGAAGTTTATAATACAATAAAAATATTATTTACATTCGTCCCTATGGACAAGCCCTAGCATAACCCACGCCCGAAAATTCTTAAACAAAATGTACAAAAACTACTGGTCGGCTCCAGTAGGGCAGGCATCTTCATACCAAGAGCCCGAATCGAGACGATTCACTTTATCAGAGGAGACACCCTCACCATCCGGAGTGTCAGGGTCGTACCCACATGACTCACGAGCTATACGTGCTTCAGCATGAACCATCTGAACCTCTGCCTTTATCACCCGGCCTCGGTATGTAAAGCTCTATATACATCAAGTCGAGCCTCTGCATAAACCAACATCTCATACAAGCGACGAGGCGATCCCTGACTAGCCGGAGGATGAGATATAGAGGCCCTAGAACGACGGTCTATTTACTCTGCCCTCGGCGGAGCTACTTGCCTTTGCAATGCAAATAACTCTGCCCCTAACTCCCCAATAAGCCTTTCGAGTTCCCCGACTCGAAGATGGGAGGCCTCTCTTTCCTGGGTCAGTTCTGATCTAGATACGCGGAGGCCATCTTCCAACGAGAATGTCTCGAAAATGGAGGCGGCTAACTTATCAATATTGGAATTTAACTTGCCCTTGAGTCCGTCGATCTCCATTGTCTTGGCATTTAGCTCGGTGTTCAAGCCGGCCACCTTTAGCTATAGGTCGGCATTCTCTACTCTCACCCCTTAACTAAGTTTAATTTCATCCTCCATCGCCTTTAACAGGACCTCCAGCTCGCTGTTACGGGCAATAGCCCTCATGAGCTCCGTGTCCCTCTCTTCTAGATCTGCCACCCTACGCTCCAATTGGGCCTCCCACTGCTTAAGCCCCTCGCGGAACACTCGGAACTCAGGATCCTGATAGAAGATATCGGCCATCGCTCGATGCTTATCATGTTACTGTTGATACTTCATCGGCATCCTCTTATAGAGGTCCGTCCTCTTTCGTTCACGACGATCCCTTTCAACATCCAGGACGAGGGTCTAAAAAAAAAGAAGGGGGATCAAAGTTAAACACCATTTCCATACCAATCCCACGACACAAAGAAAAGTAAAAGGAATTTATCTGTAAGGCCATGCCGACGACCTTTTGAGATAGCTCTGCTTCATTCATCACCCTGAGCATCTCATTCTTAGGAGCGGTGCATAAAGGGGCGAGGGCCAACGCAACCTGCTCGCTATTCAACAACAAGTTGTAACCCTCCGGAATTATCACATGACGGCCAGACTCGTCCGTCCTCACCTCCACATAGGTGTGGAAACTCAAAAACTCATCAATGTCCTCGGGGGTGATGTCGAAACTTGACCCGTCCGCTTCCACATAAGGCCCCCCGACATTGGATGATGCACCCCCTTCGACAGAACGTGCCAAACTAGCCCTCAGGATGACTTTCTCCTCGTGGGCTGAT
Source organism: Nicotiana glauca (assembly GCA_026770625.1). Taxonomy (NCBI): domain Eukaryota; kingdom Viridiplantae; phylum Streptophyta; class Magnoliopsida; order Solanales; family Solanaceae; genus Nicotiana; species Nicotiana glauca. Next base: position 284,422 of record MU778650.1, read on the forward strand.
CTCCCCAATAAAATGGCGTTATCCATAAACACGGGCATCGCGGCCGTCCGAGATGCTCTACTCCCATCAGCTTCAGTGGCCATCCCCTTTCCCAGATCCAATCTTCTCCTTTTTCTCTCTAATGGCTCATCGCCGTTAGAAGATTCGTCGATAGGAGGAGGGGTTGGTGCCAGCGAGATAATGTCTCTCATAGATGCAGTGACGGGTGTGGTCCATTGCTGAAGAAGTAGAGGACGACCCTCTCGAATAGATGCACACAAAACATCTTGAGTATCTATGGCAGGAGCGGGTCGTCTAAAAGTAGGGACTGGCGCCCTTTTCCTAGAAGTTCCCTGACCTGTCGTCATAAAAAAAATTATATGGTTAGACAGGGTCACACGACTGCCAATGCAGTAAATCAAAAGTTTACATGAGGAAACCTTAGGGCCATAACGTTGTACGAAGGCAGTCCAAGTTCGAGTCTCCTCCATTGGGCCAGCAGGCCAGGAATCCCAGTTCCTGAGACCGGTAACGGGCTGGGGTGGGCGTTTCATAGCTATAAAACAAGCAGTCAGAAGCAATGTTTGCGGAAGACGAAGAATCTAATGAACCAAGGTACTTACAATTTTTATTCCACTTATCTGGAAACCCTGCGGGGTTAGAAAACATGTGCTCAATCTTGATGAAGAAATATTTGTGCCAATACTTACAGCTCGACTGGTCGTCTATCCCAACCACTAACCCTTTTGTGCCACAAAGCCTTAGGTGCACCATGGTACCCCTAAGGAAACCGGGTGAAAATAAATGCAAGAGGTGGTGCACGTAGACGTCGCTCTCAGCTAATTCCGCGTACTTAGCTATCAGAAGAAGCACCTTGAGCGTGTATGGTGTGAGTTGAGCCGGGCAAATATGGTAGATTCTGTAGAACTCGTCCGCTAAAGGAAAAAGAGGAAAGATGTAACCAATCATAAAAAAGGTACTCATAGAAAGCACAATACCCGGGTCTATGAACATCAATATAATCCCCCTCATCAGAGCCATATCTACATGAGCGGGGATACCGTATTTTATACGGAGAGCATCAAGACGAGTTTGATCTGTCTCCAAGAGCACATGACTCGGAATTGGGGGGGGGGGTTCTTACTGAAGTCACCCCGAGACTAGGGATGCCTCGGTAGTAATGCCTCCATTGTAAGAGGACTGCCGTCATCCTCCACCTCCATTTCTCTGCTATCGGAGAAAGGTACTGCACTCACGGGAACGATCATAGGAACCTCCTCATTAGGGCGACGGGACCTTGACATGATTTTGTGTAAAGAAAGCAAGCCGCATAGATGGAGAGAAAGAGAAGAAAACTTCCGATCGAGAATAAAAGTGAGGAAATTCGAAAATGGAACAAGAAGACTAAAGAACTCTTAGGAATAGCTAAAGTTTTTGATGAAATTTAACCCTTCGCCCATTTATAGGGTTGGATGGTGCCCGAATCGAGGGGGTTGGTTTCAAATCGGCGCAGGAAACCAAGCGCCAAATCGCATTAGTCTTTCTGCCTCAAAAACCTGCGCAATGATGATGGATGCGAGAGCTGATGTCACCCAAGGTGGCGTGTGCATCTAAATTTCTCGCCAAATGAGGGCATCGTCTCTCATTGGTCGCATCGTCACATTTTGCCAAATTCAAATTCTTCCTAGAAGAGGCATGAAGTCCGCTCATCAAGGATGCATCTCGTTGCGACCTCGACGAGTGGATGGACTAACTGTATGGGTCTAAATGTGACCACCCACGGCCTGTAAGCTAGGACGACAAACAATCGCAAACCCATGAGTCGGTATGAGGACATGGCCCAAAGGTTGAAGGGGAGACGTCTTTGCATCGTCGATTAGTTTTATTGTAGTAAATATTCCTTAATTCGTCGTCCCAAAGATAAAAAGAAATCCCCTAGTATACAACAACATCCCAGTATAATCCCACGTGGAGTCTGAGGAGGGTAATATGTACACAAACCTTACCCCTACCCCGAGGGGCAGATAGGCTGTTTCCAGGAAATCCCCTAGTATATATGGGGGATTTTAGGGCTTGTAAGAGGAGATTGAAGGATATACAAAACAACTTTCTCTTTTCTTTATAATCTTTTTCTCTCTGTCCCTAAATATATCTCTATCATCTCTTTGTTGCAACGATCCAAAAGTTTATTATCTTTGATTACGATTTACCCCTTCCATCTTTGATTGATTTACTTAAAAAGAATTAAAAATCTTTTGAGTCAAACATCGTCCTGATTTCGCCCATGCCTGTTGTTAGTCATGTATCATTGCGCACTTAAAACGTAATCTTGGACACTCAAAAAAGTTTTGGTTTGGTAGCTATAAGATCCGAGGAGTTAGACGCGTTTGATTGGTTTTATGGTCCATTACAATGTCTCAGTATTAATTATATAAATCAGGAGAATATAACATATAAGCTCGAGTAATTCTATTCAAATTATACATGATCATAAAAGATTAGTATTTATTGAAGCATGCATTAATATGGAGAAGGTTTGTATTGTTATAATTTGGAGAGAAAAAGTAAAATTACCCGTACAAGATCGCATAGATTACAGACCACCTTAACTTTTTTTTTTTTTGAAAATGCTTTTTTTTTTTCTGGTACTCGATTATATGCTTTTGTCAAGTAAAGAAATATCAATTACAGAAAATGTTTTTTTCATCAGAAAATTACGAAGTTTTCATATGTTTGTAGTGTATTTTGTTTTGAATATTCCGTAGGACCACTTTACTAAGTTGAGGTTGTATTACAATATTTCCTATCTGATTAAATCTTAACTTCTCACCTTTTCAAGCAAAAGCCTAAATTTTCCCAGTGTATGTTGCAGCAATAGTGTTTGCTCAAAAGTTATCAATATACTTTGTAAGCTTAAAAACAATCAAAAATAAATGAGGGTAAATCATAGCAAACCGTAATAATTCATTGACCCAAATGAAGGAAGCGAAAATAAGTACTCAGAGTTAAGAGGAGAAACATTAAAAGCCTTTATTGATGGTAGTGATTTGGTCTGCCTTTCCATGAAGAGGTTCAGAGCCTTACAATGGTATTTCATTTCTCCATAATATGGGTATTGTTGTGTCTTTTCTCTCTCTTCTCAATAGTGAAGAAGAAGAAGCCCATTTTCTAGGGTTTCCTCTCTTGTTATTTATAGATGTGAGCTTCGTGAGCTGGCAATAAGTGGTCGTGATCACGTTGGGGTTTTTCCTTCATGATGGCAGATGGGTCGTGGCCTTGTTGATCGAATCAGATAAGGGTTAAATACTACTAATCCTGAGTGGTCGTACCACTTATTAATCATGAATTAGCTTAAAACGTGATGAACTTCGTTAATTATCGTGGGGTCGGATTATAACCCATACAATTAGTCCCTCTGCTTATTGAGATCGTGCCTTGGCCGAGCTCGATGAGCGGACTTCATCAACTGTAGGTTGAGAAACTCGGATAGGGAGGTCGACGATCGCTTCGGTCGAGGCCGAAATCTCTTTGGCGATGGCACTTAGCCTTGTAGAGTGTTAGCGTTTTGTTATTGTGTTATCAAGTTGTCGTTCGATCAAGGTTGAACTCTTCTCCTTGGTGAAGGCACTTGACTCTTTAACTTAATTTGAGTGAGGTTGAGCTTTGTTGTGCTCTGATCCTCACCTTGGTTTGGGAGCATAACCATCGACCACGGCGGATGGGTCGTATGTTGTGCGGCCGAGGGGAGTAAGGACATGCTTGATATGTGTTTGGCGACGTCCAAAATTCTGAAGTCACATGGAAAATCTCCTCAACGTTCATGGGTTGTTACAACCGTTTCGAAGGCAAGACGCCGGTCGGTGACTTAAAAAGCCTCTTCATGGAACCTATCACAAAGACTCACGTTTTTGTAGAACTGAACCGGTTTACGTCTGGTTATGTAGTTAATGATGGCTATTGGGGTTCGTGAAAACCACTTGTGTTGCCTATAAATAAGGGCTGAGGCATTTGCTTCTCATATTTTCATTGTTTGTCTGAGAGAGATTCTGAAGAAGCTTTTCTCCCTGCTAATTCACCTTCATCTTTGTTCTTTGATCATTATAACTTTCGTTTTGTCCATCAAACTTTGTTTCTTTCTCATTAGTGAATCAAAAATGGCAGGCAGTTCTTCCCAAAATATTATTCTGACGGATCTTCCGATTAACTTTTCGGTGGTTGAAGGGCTATCTCCAGCAATGGGAGGTGCAGAACCAGTGGAAACCGATGGAGTTCCATCGGTTGACGAGATAGTATCTCTGCCCAGAGGCCTGATGACTGACTTCACTGTCGATGGTGGAGATGATCAGGTGAATAAAGCCCCGTTAATGGGGTAAACTGGGATGACCCGACTACCGGAACAGGGGTTCATCCACAGCTATGCTGACGTCGTTCTTGCCATAAGCGAGGAGAGGGTCCACACCGATCGCAGGGGATATTGCGTCTTTTATTCCTATCCCTTCAAGTTGGGGTTTAAGCTCCCGCTCCCAACGCTGGTGGTTGACCTCTGTCGTTATTATGGGGTATGCCCGGGTCAGCTTGCTCCATCTCTTTACATATTTCTAGCAATGTTTATCAAATATGCAGAACTAGCCGGTAGGGAGGTCACGCTGCATCATGTGCTTGGTCTCTACGCTCCCTAGAGAGTTCGCGGTACCATGATTCAAGCGTGCCCTCGTGGTTCGAGGGGCTTGACTGTGAAATTGGATGATGAGGTCGACCTTCACCCTTTTGAGCACTTCTTCTATATTAGGACTGAATATTTAGTAGCATGCCCCACTACGTTCCCAGAGGTTTGGAATCATGCACGTAAGTTCTTCAATCATCGAATTCTCTTTTCCACCCATCCTTACGTTTTGTGCTCGTAAGCGCTAACTCGTGTCAATTTTGTAGCCGAAAAGTTGCTGCCGGCTCCGTTTGCTGGGGTGCGTGAGTAGGTTGAGAACGTGCTCCCCCATACGGTGGGGATACACACGTGGGCATCTTTCTGGGAGAGGCATGGCCGTAGGCCTGTGACAGGTGAAAAGTTGATTTCTTCTTCTGTTCCGCTTTGCTTTGACTCTATTCTTCAACTTCATTTTTCTGTGATCAGGGAGGGCACGACGCGTCAGAGCTCCTCATTTGGCCTTCTGTCGGCTGGGTACAATTGCTCGATTCACTCCAGCACCGGCGTCGCGCCCAGCACCAAGGCAGCGTCAGTTGAATCTTCAGTGGCTCCTTTTCCAGCACGGGCCGCACTTCGGGACGAGGGGCCATCGGGGGTTGTGCGCCCTAGAGTAGAATCACCATCAAATGGGGAGGAGGAGAGGCCATTGATAAGGCGTAGGGTCGTGTTTGCACCGGCTCCTCCAGTGGTAATTGATCTGGACTCCCCCCGACAGATGCGGAGAGGAATACGGCTGCGACGCCTGCCCTTGAGGGCGGACAAACAATGGGGGTTGCCCTGGTTGGTTTAGGCTGTGATGATACTGTCGCTTCGGCGACTCAATTGGTGGTTCCAGTCGCTGAGACGGGAGGTAGTTCCTCAGCTGAGTGTGAATACTGGTGAGCCAAGCGCTCCTTCGGAGGCTACAGCAGGTGGTTCTACCCCACTGGTGGCGGAAGGAGGAAGGGATGCTGTAGGAGATGAGTACGAGTCCAATCCGACTTGGACCCCGACGTCGTCCGTATATTCTAGGAAGGGTTCACCAATTCAGCGGTGCGCACGGATGGGCGATATCGTTATATCGAGGTTCCCACGGAATTGAACTTATTGCTCCAAGGGAGAAGCTAGGTGCCTCAGTTCGAGCTGCTATGCTCGGAGGCCGAGAATGCATCGTTGAGGGACGTCATGAATATCGGACTGATGAATAAAGTGGTCGTGATGGGCTTGAGGGTATGTAATATGACGTCTGTTCGCTTATTCTTTGCATTAGTTTGTTCTTTATCTTAATCGTTGTCTTTGATTTGCAATCTTATATGTTGGAGGTGAAGAGCATCCGTCGGGCCAACGTCCGGTTGGGGATATTTTTGCGGGCACTGGAGAAGTACCGCCGCTACCGAGATCGATGCCGAGAGATGCGCGCACGCTTGAGGAATGATCCCTGTAGCCGGGCCTTGGTCGAGGAATTGGCGAGGTTGGAGCTTCAGATGCAGCAAATACTTGGCAAAACGAGTGCTCTCGAGGAGCAGCTCCGTCGGAAGGATGAGGAGCTCGAGGCGGGAAAGAGGGCTGCAGCTAAGTGTGAGCGCCGGGGCCAGGCTAAGGCGATAGAGGCTGCTGCGGCATGGAGTGGGAGAGTGATTGCATTAGAGGGTGAAGTCGCAGTCTTGAAGCTTTAGACGAGGGATGCCTCATCAAGGGCTGAAGCATTGAAGGAAGCTATCCGCGTGCACGAGCCTCAGCGGGAGTCGGAGAGGGCTACTGCAGCCTTTAGAGAAGCGAGTCTCAAGGACCGGATCATTGTCGTTGATCAAGACGCCCAAGTCATGGCGGATCAGGTCACGACCTTAGAAGAAGATAACCAGCGCCTACGGGACCAGGCCGCTTCTTCCAGCCAGGCTCGCGAACTCTGGGTCTTTGCTGAGGCCCAACGTGATGTATATAAGAATTTATGGGAGTCCGGCATCGTGACCGAAGCTGCTTTCGAGGGAGCGCGTCAAAAGGCTCATGAGGCCTGTACCGACTGTGGTTTTGACGCGGCGATGCCAGAGGCTGACGAGGGTGCAGATGGTGGCACGGATGGCACCGAGTAAAAATATGTTATGCATTTTTTCTTGTCTTGTTCGTCGTTTGGCGTTTAGATGTTTCCTATTTTTTCTCCTTCTTTTTCCTTGTACAGACCGACCTTGGGCGGGTGTAAGAGGGGATGACCCGCAATGAACTTTGCAGATAAATAAAACCTCTTTTTCGTTATTTGCCTTGTATTTGTTTTGTACCTCCCATTTTCCCGTTAGATTTTCTTTGCATGCGTTCGAAGGGATGATTTGACTTTGAGTTTGACTCTGGTAGGCATGTTAGTTTTTGATTGTTGACGAATTTTCTACTTCGACTCGGGATGAGCGAGTCGGGGCCGTTGCTTGGTGATAGCGGCACTTAGCCTTAGTCCCAGTTCAGGTGCGGTCGAACTACTGGCCGTGATGATAAAAAATGTGGCCTTGTAGTTTGACCGGGGATGGACTTTATGTGTCCCTAATCTTAAGTTCGAGTTGGGAGTACTTACTTGAATGGCGAGGGTTCCTAGCCTGCGCCTCGATTCGATGGAGGTTGGGTTTTGCTGAGTTCAATAATGAAGGTGTTTGGTCTGAGTCTTGGTTCAACTGTGGTTGAACTTTTTAGATTTGAGGATGAAGGCGTCTAGCCTTATGGTTCGAGCGAGGTCGAACTCGTTGGATTTGAGGGCGAAGGCGCGTATCCTGAGTCTTGGTTCTACCGTAGTTGAACTTACTGGCGAAGGCGCATAGCCTTGATTTAATGGTGAAGGCGCATAGCCTGAGTCCTAGTTCAACTGTTGTTGAACTTTGTCAATTTTGATGTCGAAGGCGCATAGCCTGAGTCCTAGTTCAACTGTTGTTGAACTTTGTCAATTTTGATGAGTTTAACCGTAGTTGAACTTTGTCAATTTTGTTGGCGAAGGCGCATAGCCTGAGTCTTGGTTCAACTGTAGTTGAACTTTGTCAATTTTGTTGGCGAAGGCGCATAGCCTGAGTCTTGGTTCAACCGTAGTTGAACTTTGTCAATTTTGATGGCGAAGGCGCATAGCCTGAGTCTTGGTTCAATCGTAGTTGAACTTACTGGCGAAGGCGCATAGCCTGAGTCTTGGTTCAGCTGTAGTTGAACTTACTAGCGAAGGCGCATAGCCTTGATTTAATGGCGAATGCGCGTAGCCTGAGTCCCAGTTCAGCTATTTTTGAACTTTGTTAATTTTGATGGCGAAGGTGCATAGCCTGAGTCTTGGTTCAACCGTAGTTGAACTTACTGGCGAAGGCGCATAGCCTGAGTCTTGGTTCAACTGTAGTTGAACTTTTTCAATTTTGATGGCATAGGCGCATAGCCTGAGTCTTGGTTCAACCGTAGTTGAACTTTGTCAATTTTGTTGGCGAAGGCGCATAGCCTGAGTCTTGGTTCAACCGTAGTTGAACTTTGTCAATTTTGTTGGCGAAGGCGCATAGCCTGAGTCTTGGTTCAACTACTCTTGGTTCAACCGTAGTTGAACTTTGTCAATTTTGATGGCGAAGGCGCATAGTTCAATCGTAGTTGAACTTACTGGCGAAGGCGCATAGCCTGAGTCTTGGTTCAGCTGTAGTTGAACTTACTGGCGAAGGCGCATAGCCTTGATTTAATGGCGAATGCACGTAGCCTGAGTACCAGTTCAGCTGTTTTTGAACTTTGTTAATTTTGATGGCGAAGGTGCATAGCCTGAGTCTTGGTTCAACCGTAGTTGAACTTACTGGCGAAGGCGCATAGCCTGAGTCTTGGTTCAACCGTAGTTGAACTTTTTCAATTTTGATGGCATAGGCGCATAGCCTGAGTCTTGGTTCAACCGTAGTTGAACTTTGTCAATTTTGATGGCGAAGGAACGTAGCCTGAGTCTTGGTTCAACCGTAGTTGAACTTACTGGTGAAGATGTATAGCTTGAGTCTTGGTTCAACCGTAGTTGAACTTTGTCAATTTTGATGCGAAGGCGCACAACCTGAGTCTTGGTTCAACCGTAGTTGAACTTTGTCAGTTTTGATGGCGAAGGCGCATAGCCTTGATTTGATGGCGAAGGCGCATAGCCTGAGTCCCAGTCAACTGTTGTTGAACTTTGTTAATTTTGATGGCGAAGGCGCATAGCCTGAGTCCCAGTCCAACTGTTGTTGAACTTACTGGTGAAGGCGCATAGCCTTTATTCGATGGCGAAGACGCATAGCCTGAGTCTCAGTTCAACTGTTGTTGAACTTTGTCAATTTTGATGGCGAAGGTGAATAGCCTGAGTCATAGTTGAACTGTTGTTGAACTTTGTCAATTTTGATGGCGAAGGCCTATAGCCTGAGTCTTGGTTCAACCGTAGTTGAACATACTGGCGAAGGCGCATAGCCTTGATTTAATGGCGAAGGCGAGTAGCCTGAGTCCCCATTCAACTGTTGCTGAACTTTGTCAATTTTGATGGCAAAGGCGCATAGCCTGACTCCCAGTTCAACTATTGTTGAACTTTGTCAATTTTGATGGCGAAGGCGCATAGCCTGAGTCCCAGTTCAACTGTTGTTGAACTTTGTCAATTTTGATGGCGAAGGCGCATAGCCTGAGTCTTGGTTCAACCGTAGTTGAACTTATCGGCGAAGGCGCATAGCCTTGATTTAATGGCGAAGGCGCGTAGCCTGTGTCCCCGTTCAACTGTTGTTGAACTTTGTCAATTTTGATGGCGAAAGCGCGTAGCATGAGTCTTGGTTCAACCGTAGTTGAACTTACTGGCGAAGGCGCATAGACTTGATTTGATGGCGAAGACGCATAGCCTGAGTCCCAGTTCAACTATTGTTGAACTTACTGGTAAAGGCGCATAGCCTTGATTTAATGGCGAAGGCGCGCAGCCTGAGTCCCAGTTCAACTGTTGTTGAACTTTGTTAATTTTGATGGCGAAGGCGCATAGCCTGAGTCCCACGTTGTGGGTATTGAGTGCTGAAGCTCGGTTTTGATTCGAGACCTTGAGCAGCTTATACGTTGTCTTCTCAACCGGGGTATGTAGGCTGTCTTGAGGCGACTCTCGGCTTGAGGTATCTCCGTGTCGGTTCCCGGCCGGAGCCCGTATCAGGGATGCGGGAGATGCCTTACAGAGATCCTCCCTTAGGAGGGGCTTCTTCTTCTTGTTTGCACTATCCGAGATAAGAGAGAGAGAGAGAGGACTTGGATCTTGATTTGAGATCTTCAAGTTCCACGTTGTCCGATATGCCGCTTTGGCTCGTTTGAGCTTGGTTGTTTTTCTCCTTTTCCGGCATTTTTTTCTTCCTTTTGGTCCAGGGAAGAACTATGCGATTTTGCTAGGAAATCCCCACAGACGACGCCAAATTGTTTGCTCAAAAGTTATCAATATACTTTGTAAGCTTAAAAACAATAAAAAATAAATGATGGTAAATCGTAGCAAACCGTAATAATCCATTGAACCAAATGAATGAAGCGAAAATAAGTACTCAGAGTTAAGAGGAGAAACATTAAAAGCCTTTATTGATGGTAGTGATTTGGTCTGCCTATCCATGAAGAGGTTCAGAGCCTTACAATGGTGTTCCATTTCTCCATAATATGGGTATTGTTGTGTCTTTTCTCTCTCTTCTCAATAGCGAAGAAGAAGAAGCTCCTTTTCTAGGGTTTCCTCTCTTAGTATTTATAGCTGTGAGCTTCGTGAGCTGGCAATAAGTGGTTGTGACCACGTTGGGGTTTTGCCTTCATGATGGCGGATGGGCCGTGGCCTTGTTGATCGAATCATATAAGGGTTAAATACCGCTAATCCTGAGTGGTCGTACCACTTATTAATCATGAATTAGCTTAAGACGTGATTAACTTCATTAATTATTGTGGGGTCGAATTCTGACACATACAAATAAGTCAACACTCCTCAGCTTCCTTAGAATCTTACCCTACGATTCTATACCTATAATCTAGCTTTCTTCCCAAAACCGCACTACCCGCACATAGGTATTTGGTACATATGGTGTATGTTTATATTGGGGGAATCTAGGAACGACGATAAAGTTGTTTCTATACGATTTATAAATTATAAATACGAGCCGTACGTAAAATCAGTCACTAATGCTTACCGCAGGGTAAGATGTCTACATAACATCTCCTTAGGGTGTCGTCCTTCCCAGACCTATAACGGAATGCTTAATGCATGGGGTTACTATTATTTACCGGATACTACTATTGGACCCTTTTTTCGGTAGGATTATATTGCTACTCCCTTCGTTTCAAATTATTTTTTTATATTTTTGTTTTACACACCACTTAAGAAAATAATAATTATGAGGTATTTTTACTATTTTACGCTTGTTTATGTCTTATTGGTCTTTGAACAACCATAGTATTACCCCCATAGTTGAGGTGTTTGTAGTTTTCATGAACAATTACTACTAAGGGTAAAAAAAAAAAAAATTAAGTTTGTCTTGAACTTTTAAAATGACAAATAATTTGAGATAACTATACAAATAATTTGAGATAACTATACAAATAATTTGAAACTAGTAGAATATTAGAGACGGCTTAAGCCCCAGGCCACTAAAGCGCGGCCTTTTTAGGCCTCACAAAATTAGAGGCCCCAAAAATTACTCTTCATATATGTAATTTAAATATTTATTTTACTTATTATTAAATACTGATAAGAAATTTTTTCAACCATTTATTGCTACCTTGTCACCAACGTTTCACATGGTTTTATATTTTATATTGTTTATTTTAGGAGTTGGTTAAGAAAGTTCAAATAAAAGTGAAAGGCAATTAACACACAGTTATTTTCTAGTTCTTTCTTACTCAAACTTGAACAAATTTTATTTATAATTCTACCATTGTAAGATATTTTCTTTCAGGGTCTCTCCAGGTACACTTCAAGCTAATTAAATTGTAAAAAGCTATAATTGATTTGTTTATCATCTTTGTAAAATACAAATTCCCATATGATTGTTACTTTGGTAGCAATGGTATATAGTAAGTTATGTTGACTGTCATGTGAAAAAAAAATTAAAAATTAAACTTAATAAAATTTTATCAAAGGTTAGTAATGTTCCAACAAAGATTAGATGGGTTGGTTAAAAGGTCAAGATTAAACTCCATCTCAAAAAGTAAAAAAAATGAACTTCAGCAAAAATATTTTAAAATTATTAAACAAGTTTAAGACCTCTTATTATGGCTTGACTTTAGGCCTCCAACACTATTGAGCCGCCTTTATATATGTGTTTAACTAAAAAATAGGAATTTCGGTCAAAACCTATTTTTAGAAGTACTAAGGTTATTGATAATCAAGAAAATGAATATATTTGCAATAAGAAAGGAAAATTAGAATATGAAATAGCAAAGTAATCAGTGTAAAGCAAAAGCAAATAACTGTATTACAGTAATAATCAGAACGTATCTGTACAAATGACATTTCTATTCCTTATATAGTCATCTCTAAGTACTTCTTTTCCCCTTTATGACCAAGTCATTATGAGCATTAATGACATTAATGAAACGTTATAATTAGTAATCGTAACTGTTTTGTGAAGATTCTGTAACATTTGTAATCATTCATGCTCATTATTGAAGACCAATGAATCTGTCATTTTTCCTATCTTGGTTCATTCCACCGGTGTCTCTTCGAATTTTAAAGAGACTCGAGCAATTGTTTCTTCTCGTCTATTAGACTTTACGCTCATACCTATTAAGACTCGCGTCTTTTTAAGTACTCTTTTCGAGAAGTCACTTTTCTAATGATCCAAGTGTCTTGCCATGCCAGCCACATAACTAATTTCACGTGTAATATTTATTTTCGCCAATACAATATGGAGTATTATTTACAACTAACCTGCCTTTTTTTTTTTCAATCTTGCTTTTTTATATGGACGTTTATATATTGTTAATTTTTGAGAACTTGATATTTTATAAAATTCTTTTATCACGACAACGTGTAAAAGTGCAACTTATATTCTCTCTATTTTAATCTTGTACTGTACATTTCTTTGTAGTTTGATTCGAAAAGAATATTATTTTTCATATTTAGAACTTATTTAACTGTAAAATGTTGTTTTATTCTAAAAGTAAAGATTTAGCTACATAAATATCTAAAATTGATTTAAGACCATAAGCTGTAAGATATTTTAATTCTTTCTTAAAATTCTGCCGTATAAATTAGAACACATAGAGAGTATTATACATGTATAAAGAGGGAATATTTATTCAGGGGAGAGACTAAGTAGATATTAGCAGGCTCGAGATGTGGCAGTATAAAAAGATGTACAAATGTACGTATAATAATTATGGGGATTTGTGGTCTCAGTAATATTGCACGAATGCCCTTAATGGTACCTCCTTAAAAGCTGGGTGACCTTAGAAGACCAAATTTCTGATTATTTTTTTCAATTACTAAACAAAAAGTAAGACAAATTTGAGGAGAGAAAAATTTCCCAGATGATCAGGCTTTACTGTTTCCTTGCTGTTTTCTCGGCCATTGGTCTACGCACCCACAGCATTTTTCAGCTTGACACTAAATTTGGACCAGTAATAGAGGTAATGCAATATTAGGAATAGTTTTGACGAAAGGTCGGGAGTAGCAGCGGTAAAGTTGTTTTCGTGTATTTATATGTTACGAGTTCGAGCTGTGAAAGCAATCGCTTATGTGGGCTTTCTACATCACAACAAGTAGCGGAGCAAAATTTTGATTAAGGGAAGTCAAAATATAAAGAAAACAAACTCACTAAGAAGTCAAGGGATGTCATTAAAATTACCGAGCTAAACAGTGTAAGTTTTTTCGATGAAGGAGTGTCAGTTGACATCCCTTGGTTGCATGTGGCTCCGCCACTGATCACACCCTTGAGAAGCGACTCTTTCTCGGACCCTGCGAATACTTTTTGCATCAGGATATTTTCTTGAAGAATTAACCCAATTAGTTGCCCACCACAGTTGGTCATTTCTTCATATATTAACCAATATTTTCTATATAAACAATATATATAGTTCGAGTTAAATGTAAATGTTATCGAGTCACTTATCTCTAGTCTAGATTCACCATTGAATAGTGTTTGACCAAAAAGTATTAAGCTTTTTGCTAAATTAATTAATGAAGAAAATAGAGGATAAATCTTAGCCAAGGATAATTAACTCTAGACCAAAACACATTGAATAAGAGAATACGATATAATCAAGCTTATAAACTTTTTGAGATTATAGAAGATATCAAATGTAAGTGATATACTTGACGTACACTCCGGTAATGTAATAATAAAGACGAAAAAGAGGGAATGCCATTGATAGCTACGAGATCTATCTTTATTGATTCAATAATAACGATTACAAAGATTTGAATCCAAGATCTAAACCTTCACTTGCTTTTCTTCAGCCTCCTTCTCCGGTTCTTTCGCCTCTTCTTTCTGAAGGAGAGGAATCCCCCTTTTCTTGTTCTCTTCCTTCCTACATATATAGTAAGTATATCCTTTTGTCCAACGGTCCTTAGCCAGGATACCCTAATTTGCTGATAGTACTTTTAGGTCGTTCCCCTTAAGTGTCACGACATATACTTCGATGTACAAGGTTTCTGATAGTTCGATCTCGGCAATGGAAGAGATACTCGTTGTTATGGTGCCTTGAGGACACGACTATGGGTTAATCGGCCCCTTACCATTCCATTTTAGCATCAATCCACATATGGTAAGATTTTGACCTATACAGTTAGTCCCTCCGCCTGTTGGGGTCGCCTCTAGGCGAGCTCGACGGGTGGATTTTGTAGATCCAAAAATTAGGAGAAATCTAAACGTTTTATGCGAGGAACGAGCACCTCATGGCGAGGTAGCGACATTATGTTTCGAGGGATGCGTTCGACTGTCACGTCAGTTCAGGCTGTCATTAATATTTCTCATGCGTCATCTTGGTGTACGTTTCTATGCATTGCGTCGTTGCCCATGCCCTTTCCGTTTTCTGACTGGCGACGCTTGGTTTTTCCGCTCAGGGCATTTATATCCCTATTAATAGGGGAGACACTCTTATTTGAAGGTTACGTTTCTTAATTGCTCAAGAAAAAACTTCGCAACTCTTCTTCTTCTTCTCCTTTAGTTTCTCACATTTCTGCTTCTATTAGGACTCGTTGAGACCTTATCTTTTTCCCTTATTTTTCTCATTTCTTTTTATTACAAAAAAGATGGCTAGTGTTTCTTCCAACTCCGATAGAGCTGTTGGTGCTCCGATGCCAGAAAGTCACGTACCCTTGCTCGAAGAGGGAGTGGAAATAGCGAAAGATGATGGTTTTTAAATGGTAGATAAGGTGGTTCCCTGCCCAGGGAAAGCGAGGACTGACTTTAACAGCCCTGCTGGAGATGAGCCATAACTCGTTTTTTCTACGATGGACGATGCGGCGCTTACGACATTCAAAGCCAAATGGGGGATTCCTGACCATATTAAACTGGTTTCGGCAGACTGGGACATAGTTCATATACACTGTCCGGGCTACTGCGCGTTTTATGTGTATCCCTTTCTTATCGGGTATACGCTTCCCCTACCTTTCTTGGTGGTAGATTTTTGTCGCTTCTATGAGGTGTGTCCGGCTCAACGTACGCGTACAAGATTTTCCTTATGCTCATCAAGTACGCAGAGCTGGCGACTAAGGGATTTCTCTACGACACCTGCTTTACCTCTTCGCCCCCATTTTCTTAGGGATACGATGATTCACATGCGCCATCGAAGCGCCAAGAGCTTGGTGGTGAAGATGGACGATAAGGAAAATTATGAGAGCTTCTTCTACGTCCAAATAGAGCACGTTGTGTCGAATCCAGTAGGGTTTCCTGAGATGTGGAATTTCGCTCATATGTCTTCCTTTGTATTTACTCAATGTAATTTTTCTTAAGATGGTCATCATTTGTCTTTCTTTAATGACCTCGTTGAGGGTTTGCTTTTATTTTTGCAGCCGAGAGGGTACCTCCTTCTCTAGTTGCTGATATCCGCGAGTTGGTGAGTGCGATTCTCCCCATGCGGTGGGGATTCGCGAATGGGCACCTTTTCATGAGATGTTTGGGCGCAAGCCTCTTGTTGGTGAGTTGGCTTTGTTGTGGTCTTGCTCCGTTCTTAGTTCCATAGTATCTTTGACCTTATCTTTGTTTTGACCGAATCCCTTCTCATTGGCAGGTCGAAGAAGAGTGAGAAGGGCGAGGGCTCCTGCGCTTGCATTCCACCAACCGGCTCCCTCCGCCTGTCTCGCACGAAAAGCTATTGCGGATAAGGGTGTACAGAATTTGGCTGCTTGGCGGACTGCTCATGCAGCCAAAATCGTGCGCTCCGAGGTTGTTCCTCAGTTGGAGACTCCGGTCCTCGCAGTCCGCCCAACGGGCGAATCTTCTCGCGTCAGTAGCAGAGAGGCCCCGTCGAAGAGGCAAAGCATAGTGTTGGAAGGGGCTTCTTTAGCTAAAACGCCGTCGAGGAGTGATCTCATTTTGATGGTGCCTGAAACCGGCGGTGGAGCCAGCCCGGGTGTAGACGCGATGCCCGTTGCGGGCATTCAAGAGGCTACTGTGGTGGAGAAACGAAGTTCTGAGGCTGCCGCTACTATTCCGAGTGGCCCATCGACATCTCGACCGGTCCGTACCCCATCTTCGGCCAATGAGAGGTTGAACGACGTGGTGGTGGAGGACTACTAACCCAATTCTAACATCGACCCTGAGGACATGAGGATGTTCGAGGATGGATTTATTAGAGTCGAGGTAAGGGCGGAAGGCCCTTCTTGCATACTTGAAATCCCGTCGCATTTCAACTTGTTGGAGGACACGATGGATTTGGTTCCTCGGTTCAACCCTCTGTGCTCTACCGCCGAAAACAGATCTCTTCTGGAGATCAACGATTCTAGTTTGTCACGCGGCGTAGAGGGGATAGCCCTAAGAGTGAGTTCTCTTTCGTTGTTTATTCTTTGGATTTGTGCCATTTGCTTTTACTGATGCTTTTTATTTTAGACTAACATGCTAGAGATTGAGAAACCTCGTAGGGCTGAGATGCGGGCCGAAGTTTTTCTAAGAATGGCCGAGAAATAATGGTAGTATCGCAACAGGTGCCGCGAGATGCACGAACAACTTTGGGCGAGCGCTAGTACCCAATCTGTCAGGGAGGAGTTGGAGAAAAGAGATGAGTACTTGAAGCGGTCTATCCGCAGATACTGCGAGCTTGAAGAGTTACTTAATGCCAAAGACGAGGAGCTCGAAGTGGGCAAAGGGGTTGCCATGGAGTGCGAGGACCTTCAGGCAAAGGTGCTGTATTTACGAGCCGAGCTTGAGCAGAATGCTACTGGAGTCGCCGATCTGAGTGAAGAATGGACGGAGAAGGTGGCCGAGCTAGAAAAAATGTGACCGAGTTGTAGAGAACCAAGAGGGATCGAGTGTTGGATTTAGCGAGGGCGGCATCGCTACAAAACACTATCTGCATCCTCAAGTCCGAGCAAGAATCTGAGAGGGTGACGACCACACTAAGGGAGGCGCGACTCGAGGAGCGAATTGGTTTACTTGATCGGGATGTTTCAAGCCTGGGAGACCAAGTTGTGGCTCCTGAGGCCGAGAAGGCGCATTTGTTGGCTCTGGCTCCCCCTTAAGAATCTGCCTCTGCTACTGTTCCCCGCTGTCTGTATGAGTTATGAGTCCATGCTAAGGCCCAAAGAGATATATACAAGGGTTTGTGGGAGGCGGGGAGCGTTTCTGAGGCTGGTTTTGAAGATGCTCGGGCGAAGGTACGCGAGGTTCGTCTTGCCTGCGGTTATAACCCTGTGACACTGGAGGCTAGTAAGGGTGCTGAGATTGAAGATGGGCTTACTTCTGATGACGATGATGCTGGGGGGGGG
>MU778650.1:309765-335455 GCA_026770625.1 Nicotiana glauca
ACCCCCTATACTTTTACTCTTTTTTTCCCCGTAGTTTCTTCAAATGTGTCCCTCTGATTTTACGCCGAATGGCAGCTGAAACCGCTCTTTGCTCCCATTATATTACACCACATGCTCTTCTCTCCTCCCTTCTTCTTTTTCTCTTCATTTTGCTTCACATTTACTCTCTTTTCTTTAATTACAAGCTCTTAGCTCTACTTTCAGAATCTTGTTCTAAGTTTTAAGTTTTGCATGCTTTTCTCTTCTTTTTAGTCTTTTTTTCAAGAACCCTTTTGTCCTTCTAGTAAAAAAAACAAGAACCAAAAAAAAAATAATCCTACTTACATATATAGAGATAAACCAAAAGACTTTTTTTTTTCTTGTAACTTGATCTATAATGAGTTCTTCTTTGTCTTCATCTAAGGTTTAATGATAAGTTTGAGGTAATAACCAAATAGTCTAAGTCGGTTTTTGGTTAGTTTTCTTGGTTTTTAAGTTGTTTTTTTTTTCATTCAATGGCTCCAGACAACAACAACTGGTTATCATTTTCTTTATCTTCTATGGAAATGTTGAGCTCTTCAGCTTCTCAATCTAATTCTATGCTTCAATCCAACATGAAACTTGCACCAACTTTTGATGGCTCCTCTTCTGCTGACTCTCATCATTACTATTTTGCTGATAACTTCTTTCCCCATGGTAAGTTTGCATTTTTATCACTTCTTTTTTAATATTTTTCCATCGAGGGTCTATCGAAAACAGTCTCCCCGTGGCTGGGTAAGTTCAGCGTCTCCAAATGAGATTGTACTGTGTTCTTGTTGTTCGAGATGGTAGTGAAGCCGATAATCTATCGGAAACAACAACCTTTTTATTTCGAGTTTGGCTAAAGTCTCCGTAAAGTCTACCCTCCTATAATTTCTGGGTGTTATTAATCAAAACAAAATCGAGTTCAATACCATGATATGATGAGTTAAATGATGATTCCAGATTAGTCGAGCCGGTAAATTCTGAAACACATAATACTTGAGGGGAAAAAATTAAGAAAAACCTTGTACAGTAAATGTGAAAATGCAAGTATAGATTTTGATTAAGTCCTCCACTAAACATCCATTTGGTTGTTGAGCAAAATAAAAGTTAGAAGATAAAAGACAAATAAAATGCAACCGTGTGTGCTATATATGCTAGCTGTTTCAGTTACTACTGCTAAAACATGTTTCATTCATTTAACAGGAAGATTTTTATTCTTTTAAAAACTTATTTCTAGCTCAGCAATGATACATCTCTATAGGTACAAAGTTATGGATTTTCTTTAGCAACAAAACAAATTTTTAACTTGGCCACTAAGTTTTACTACTATTTTTTGTTTTTCACCATTTTTTGCAGGTTGGTCTAATCCAAAATCTCAAGTGATGTATACAGAAGGTGAAAAAGAAGTTTTAGGGCTGAATATCAATGGAAATGACTCATCAATTTTTCAAAACTTTTTGGACACACAAATCCATCAACAAACACCACCAAAACTTGAAGATTTCTTGGGTGGTGATTCATCATCTTTGACTCAAGATTCATCATCATTGACTCATCAAATCTATGAACAACAACAACAAAATAATGGCTCAGCTGTTTATCATCAAAATTTCAAAAATTTAGCTCATGGGTTTCAATATCAAGCTACTGCTGCTGCTGCCTTTTCGAATAACTCGGGTTCTGAAGTTGATAACTCAGTTGGAACTGAGTTTGTTAGTGAGTCATGCAACGAGTTGGCTTATTCACAGTGTCCTCCAGCTCTTTCTACTGGTGCTTTGTCTTTGGCTGTTAATACAACTAATACTACTCAGTGCTTGGAAAAAGAAAAAGCCATTGTTGCTGTTGTTGATTCACAGAGTTGTAAGAAAATTACTGATACTTTTGGTCAAAGAACTTCCATTTACAGAGGCGTAACAAGGTAATTTTTTTTTTTTTTTTGAGTTTAATCAGTTGTTTGCATATGGGTGTTTGAAAAAATAAGTGGGGTTTCATTTTCTTGAAATTATCTACAGAGGTATAACAAGGTAATTTTTTTTTTTGGAGTTAAAATTAGTTTTTTGCATATTGGTGTTAGATTTGAGGTGTAACAAGGTAAAAATATCATTTTTTTTCAGTACAAATCATTTTTTAGCAAAAGGGTGTGTGAGATTTTAGTACATTAGAGGAAGAAATTAGGTGGGGTTTAATTTTCTTGAATTTTTATACAAATGTGTAAGTAGGTAAAAATATTAGTATTTTTTTCAGTAGAAATCAGTTTTTAGCAAAAGGGTGTGTGAGATTTTAGTAGATTTGATGAAAAAAATTATTGGGGTTTAATTTTCTTGAACTTTTTTCTGCAGACATAGATGGACAGGAAGATATGAAGCGCATCTTTGGGATAACAGCTGTAGAAGAGAAGGCCAAGCTAGAAAAGGGCGTCAAGGTACAAATATTTTTATTATCTGTTTTTCATTTTTTTCTAATAATTAAGGTAATAAAGTATATGTTATAATAGTAAGACTGTAGAGCATGAAAAGAAAGTTGCATGCAATTAATAGGATTCAGATAATTTTCAGCAGAAGGGGTATTTTCATGCTTTCAAATCAATAAGCTTTTAGGATGATTGATTGAGTGATGTAATACACAAATGTTACAGTTTTCTGTACTTTTTGTGTTAGTATTGTGTCCTCACTGTAACAATTTTTTCTGCTGCTGCTCTGTATAATGTTAGTACTGGTGCTGCTTCTGCAGCCAGCATTGTTGTGGTTGTTGGGAGTATTTTTCTTCTTTGCTTTCATTATTCTTTCAATTGATTTGATCAGATAGGCCGTCATTTTGTTCATGTTTTTTGGTGTTTTGTCTTTGTTGTATTCTGCAATATGTTCTGATATTCATTTCATGCTTTGATTGTTTATTGTACACCACTATGACTTAAGGTACTAGAGTATCTTTTACCAGTGTATTAATTAATGTGGAAAGAATTGGAAAAAGTTCAATATAGAGCTTAAGACTTTTTACACTATCATATCGCCTTAATGACAATTATAAGTAGTCATCTATACTAATTTAGTCATTTAACAAATAAGACAGTTTACCTGCTATAGCATGTATACTCCCAAAGGCTTTGTTTAGTGGTGAGAAGAGTTATTAGAGAAGGATAGAGGAGCCATACCATATTCATCAAGTTTCGAACCGCGCATCATTGACTTTTGTAGATTTCTCGTTTATCAAAAATAATATGTTAAGTATACTAAATGGGCAGCCTCATGCACTAACCTCCCACGCATCGTGGGGTACGGGGAAGAGCCGGAACACACCGATCCATTATAACCAGCCTTATCTTGCATTTTTGTAAGAGGCTGATTTTACGACTCGAACTCGTGACCTCTTGGTCATATGACAGTAACTTTTTCTGTTAAGCCATGGCTCCCCTCAGTATGTTAACTACGCTGATAATGCAAAATTCTTCCCACTATGTCAATATATTTGTAAATATTTTTGTATATATATACTACTCCACTATATAGTAAGTTAAATCTATCTGAAAAGACCAGAGTCTTCAAGATTTTGTCCAGAAGTTATTCTGCTTTGTTATCCATAGATTTTTGCCTGGTTTGCAGCATTTAAAATGACCAGACCTTCTCCTCTTTTCCCTTTCCACCCTGAAGAGTACACATACCTCAGCTAGTCTATACACTAGCTAGTTTCTGGCACTCTAATATTTTCACAGATTTGCTTTTAACTTTTGCTTTTTTTCCTCTTTCATTTCATGGGCCAGTCCCTTTCATTTAGTTTGACCAAAAGGGTGTCCATTTCATTCCCCGCTTGAAATTTTAAATGAACTGCCCACCAAATTCTTTATATACAATTCTTTAATATAGTATATACATTAGCCAACTTTTGACCTTAGTAGTGGAAATATTAAAAGATTTGACAGCTCTAAGAATTGTTTATGATAGATCTTCAACATATTTATGTCTTTTTTAACTCATATGAATATGAACATTATTATTGTAATGAAAGTCCATGATATGTAAAAGCATACGGAGAACAAAAACATGTTTAACTTTTTCCTAGTCTGGGCAAGACATAAGTCACTATCTTGCCAACCTACAAAAAGGATGTACCAAATGTGTCAAAGCTTAAGCATGCCATTTGCTTTTCTGTTTTGTTTTTCTTTTTCTTTTTCCCTTTAAATTCTTTTATGCTAGAGCCTTGACTAAATTGTTAATTCATGTTCTAATGTTTTAACTCATTTTTTTCATGAAATTGCGGGGATCGCTTTCTCATACGAAATGGCAAAATTCGATTTACAGTGTATTTAGGTGAGTTTTTTCAATTCTTACCTGTCTCATAAATACCTATACATATTTTTCAAATATAGGTTGAGATTTTTATATTGGACATTTTTGCAATAAATGTAGGTGGATATGATAAGGAAGAAAAAGCAGCAAGGGCATATGATTTGGCAGCTCTGAAATATTGGGGTCCCACAGCTACCACCAACTTCCCTGTAATATATAGTTTTGTCAATTTTGCCTGTTGTTATTGGCATTTCAATTATTGCATGGAAAGCTACGTAACAATGAAAACAACTTGAATCTAAACTTAGATATACTTTCTTTTCAGGTTTCCAATTATACCAAAGAACTGGAGGAAATGAAACACATGACCAAGCAAGAATTCATTGCCTCTCTTAGAAGGTTTGCCTACTCTATTTCCATTTCTATCGTAATAATGGCTGTCCTTTTTCTATCAATTGTATTCATGGAAATTTCGTTCAAAAATATCAGGAAAAGTAGTGGTTTTTCGAGAGGAGCTTCTATATACCGAGGTGTGACAAGGTATGAATTTTGTCGCAAGCAATTATCTTTTATAACTTATTGTCATATGCCGAACTCAAGAATACTATCGTAAATGATGTAAGATGGGTAATTCTTTTATTCCATGTTTCGTTAGCAATGACTGACTTCTGATGAACATTGCAGGCATCATCAACAAGGCCGTTGGCAAGCAAGAATTGGCCGCGTTGCAGGGAACAAGGATCTCTACCTAGGGACATTTGGTAACCATTATTTTCTTGATTCAAATTGGACTAAGAACTGAATGAATTAACCTTGTTTTAATAATGTTAATAATACAAGTTTGTATTATATTTTCAACAGCTACGGAGGAGGAAGCAGCAGAAGCGTATGACATAGCAGCTATAAAGTTCAGGGGAGTGAATGCAGTGACCAATTTCGAGATGAATCGATATGATGTTGAGGCTATAATGAAAAGTTCCCTCCCTGTTGGGGGTACAGCAAAGCGTTTGAAGCTCTCCCTTGAAGCGGAGCAAAAGTCATTGTCGAGCAATAATCAGCAGCAGACGACTCATAGCAGCAACAGCAACAACAGCAGCAGTAACATCAATTTCGGGGCAATGCCACCAATGTCTGCAATCCCATGTGGAGTTCCATTTGACCCAACCGCTCCTTTCTATCATCACAACTTCTTCCACCATCTTCAGTCCGCCAATGCAGGTGCGCCCGATACTTCTGGTGCTGTGACTACAATGGCATCTGCAATGCCATTACTGCCCTCAGGCGCCGAGTTCTTCATATGGCCTCACCAATCCTATTGACCTAAACAAAGATAGCTATAGTTAGCTAGTTTGACTTAGCTAATCCGACTCTGCTAATATTAACCTCGTCGTTATGGTTAATCGTTTAGTATTTTCATGCTGACCCTTTTATCTTCTGACCCGTGCGAAACAATTAGCGTAGTGTTTAACCGGTATGGCCAAGGTTCAAATGTTGTAAAGTACCTTCACTTTTTCAATGGCTTATTAAGTAGTAGGTGCATGTTTACAGGTACTGAGGGAGCACTCATTGTGGAAAAATTTTGGTTTTTTTTTTCTTCTAGTTTCCTCATCTTTTTGAGTTGCTCCCAAGTACCATATATGAACTTGGTGAACATTTTGGTGAACATTTTGCTGGTCGAATTGACATACAAGAGAAAAAAGAAAATGATATAAAGCTCTTTACATTTTGCAGTTGGTCTCTATGTTTCTAAGGCTTACATTCTTTAATTTTTATCTATTTTCTTGGCCTTTACTAATCAAGATTAATAGCTTGTATGGTCATTACGATGAGTTCTGCTTTTTAATGACAAGAGGGGTTGCTCTGATGGTAAGCAACCCTCACTTTCAACCAAGAGGTTGTGAGTTCGAGTCTCCCCAAGAGTAAGGTGGGAAGTTCTTGGAGGGAAGGATGCTGGTGGTCTATTTGGAAACCACCTCTCTATCTTAGGGTAGGGGTAAGGTCTGCGTACACATTACCCTCCACAAACCCCACTAAGTGGGATTATATTGGGTGGTTGTTGTAGATGAGAAGGGTAAAACGACAGTAGTGAAATGGTTTAAACTAAGTTAAAAATTACGAACAATCACTAATACTTATACTAAGTTGGATGTTTTTCCGGATACTTCATGAATGCGATGATGCCTTATATATCGGGCTGCTATTTAAGAACGATTTCCATTTAATAAGCTTAAGTAGTCCCAAACGTGTAATGGACACTGAGTGCGGAAGATAAAGGGAAGTAGAGAAATGATAATAATAACAACAAATTCAGTATCTTATCACAAACTTTACCCCAATCTTTAAAAAGAATTAGACCCTAAAGTAGGGTTCTTCATTTGGATATGATATCCGAAATTCTAACCGGTCTACTCAGTTTCGGATTTCGAATATTTGGATTGGATTTTGGATTATGTTCATTAAAATTTTGGATATTCGGATCGGATTGGTATAAATTCAACTAGATTCAATCTGAAATCCGAAATTGTTAGGGCATGTATAAATATATTGGCACCATAGTACTCTCATAATTGCATAAGCATACATTTTTTTTGTTGTAATGCCTCTTTTATATAGAAAATATACGTATGAGTTTGCAATTTGAAGCATAATAAGCCGATCCGAAATTTGAAATATTGATCCGATCCAAACTTTGTATTACGATCCGATCCGATATTAATTCGGATCGAATTCAGATTGTATTTTGTAGAATTCAAAATCCAAATTTGAAATGAGCTAAATTAGATTCAATCCGATCCATGCATAACCCTATCTAAAGTAGTTAGATGGGAGCTAGTGATGGAAGAAAAGAGAGGCAGCAAGTTGACATCTTATTGAGATTGCATTTTGAATTTCTCAGCATGGAAATGATGGATGTTATCAACTCCAACTGGCTAAAAAGTCATAACAGAATCAGATTAAGATTGGAAAATGGCCGTTTGGAAGATATTCTAGT
Organism: Nicotiana glauca; assembly: GCA_026770625.1. Classification (NCBI taxonomy): domain Eukaryota; kingdom Viridiplantae; phylum Streptophyta; class Magnoliopsida; order Solanales; family Solanaceae; genus Nicotiana; species Nicotiana glauca. The sequence goes on from MU778650.1 coordinate 317,044, forward strand.
TAAATCATAAGCTTTGATATTTTGTCAGTTTGAAGCCATGCCTTTGCCCATTTCTCCTATGGTTTTGCAAATAATGAAACCAACACAATATCATATTTGAAAATTGTGCACATAAATATAAGGGAAATCGTACTGTATAACGGCTTTCAAAATAATATATATATATATATATATATATATATATATATATAATTTTATATTTTTTCGACTAACAAATATAAATAATTTCTGGCGCAGTGCAAAAATGCTAGAACCAATTGGTCAAAAAACCTTTGCTCAAGTCGTCAGACCAACATTTTGCTAGGATTCATGTTATATATAATGTATTTTTTGAAAACCAATTTCAAATGTTTTCCTTAGTTGTAACAAGTGGTGCTATGCTTGGTAGATTAAAATAAGCACCCCAAAAAGTACGAGGAATTAAATAAAAATAAGGACAAAATGGCTTCATTTATATTGATTTATTCGTTATTAATTACTCCCTCTGTCCTAATTTATGTGATCGTATTTGACTGGATATGGAGTTTAAGAAAAAAATTGTATTGGTGGAAAAAAGGCATGTCACGTGGACCATCAATGAGGTGACAAGTGGCAGTTACAGTTGGATCAATAAAAGAAAACGAAATGAGGTACGATGCTAACAGCTTTAAAAGAAGAAATATGCACAAGATGAATGAACTGTAAAAAGGGGAGATTTACGAATCTGTTATAAATATGGAAGGGAATCGGCATTAACTTTGATTAATGGTGATCCTCAGTTATTACTGTAACCGTTGCAATTAAATATGGTAACGGGCAATCAAGGCAACTAATGTCATTATCGCGCCAGAATTAAGTAGGGAAACCGTTACAATTGTGTATCCTTTATATAAGGACTCAATCCCATTTTCTATCATCATCTGAATATTTTTGAATATATGCAATCTGTCTTACTTTATTTGGTTCAAGTGTCCAAGCCGCGATTCTAAGGAAGATTAGCAATCAACAATAAGCTTTCTTTCCTTACTTATTATTTGCGTTATTTTCTTTATTCTTTTTATTACCAAAAAAATAAAATAATTTTGGTTATCAGTAACCGAATTTTTTCTAATACTAGCATTGACCATAAATTCTATTTTTAGGTTAAACAAAAATAATTTTGAAACTTGTGGTATAGAATAAGACAAAATATTTGTTAGGGTATAATCATGATACAATGTGCGTCTTAAAGTTAAATTATTACAAAACCTATCGTAATGGACAACAGGAATTCACTACTAGTCTTGTAACTCTCAATAATGAATAAAAAGAAATGATAAACAGGGGCTATCACTCATAGAATCTCCCAACTGGGGCAAACACATAAGCAGAATACTGAATCCCGAAATTCATCCACATGTGAAAAAAATAGGAGGACTCACCCCGATAAGCAAAACCGACACAAAATACGGGTGGTGCTCCTCTATAAAAAATCGAAAGCATAACTGTATGACATCATTGGGCGCAGCAGCCTCAGATCTACTGTATGAAACACATCAACAAGTCGGGCCTCCCCCTCTTAGTGCCCTCTATGAATACCCCGCTATGACACATCTTTCTGGAGTCTAGGACAATCTCTCACCATATGTCTAGTATTTCTACACTCAAAGTAACCTCTGTGTTGATATGGTTGTAGAAACTGTGCGGTACAGGTGCTCTGAGACCATGTGTACTTGAAACACTGTGCGAAGCCTAAAGTGCAAACTGAGCTGGCTAACCCATAAAACCTCTACCATGCCGCACCTTGCCTCCAAATAAGGACCAGTAGATCTCTCTGGTCTGCGAGGCCTCCTTGCCAACCCGTCCTCTCTCTCTTGACCTCCCCTGCCCTCTCTCTCCTGGCCCCGCGTGTCCTCTCTCTTCTGGTCCCACATGCCCTCTATATGGCGAGCGATCTCTACCGCCTGCTGAAATGAAACATCCGACTCCAACTCGCGATCCATACTGAACCGAATATCATGCCTGAGCCCCTTAATAAATCTACGGACACACTTTCTAACTGTAGTGACCAAAGCAGGTGCATGTCTAGACAAATCACTGAATCTAACGACATACTCTGACATTGACATAGTGCGCAGGTGCAACTGCTCAAACTCCGTGCGCCATGCATCCCGAAGGGACTGAGGTTCAAACTCTCTTAGGAACATCTCTAAAAATTGATCCCATGTAAGTGAAGCTGCATTGGCCAGGTTACCCAACTCATACGCCCACCACTGCTGCTAAGCCGCTCCCTTAAGTTGGAACGTAGTAAAAGCAGCCCCACGCGTCTACAGAATACCCATAGTGCAGAAAATACGATGGCACTCCTCTATAAAAACCTGAGCACGCTCTGAAGATAAAACACTGAAAGTAGGAGGGTCATATTTCCTTAACATTGCAAGTCTAAGCTACTCTTCCTCAGATGTTGCTGGCCTCACCATGGGCTGAACTGGAACCATATGTTGTGTCGCCATGACATTTGGAACCTGATCAATAGGAATGCGCTGCTCTAGAGTACGAGCGGCGGGAGCCTGAGTCCCTTCCCTGATCTACGAAGTAGCTGTTGCAACTGGAATCAACCCCACCTGAGCCAATGTAAACATGCTTAGGAACTGTGATAAAGTCTGCTGAAATTTTGGGGTAACAGAAGGTGCCTCTAGTACTTGCCCCCTAACTGGAGCTACTGGTGGATCCTTAACTGCTGCTCTAGTAGGTGCTCTAGCTGCAGCACGTGCTCCTTTTCAAACTTTGCCTCTAGAGACACCTGCTCCTGGAGCAGCGTCATCGACAATTATAGCTCGTCTCCTCACTATCTGAGAGAGAATAGAATGATAAAAGCTCAAACCTTGAGATCAATAAACTCGTACGATATGAATAAAAGAAGTAAAACTGTCCTAAAAGTTCCGTAGCCTCTTGAAGATAAGTACAGACGTCTCTGTACCGAACCGAAGACTCTACTAAACTCACTTATGACTCGTAGCACCTATGAACCTAAAACTCTGATACCAACTCTAAATGCAATTGTTTCGAAATAAGGATAAATGGTGTAAAACCAACATCAGAAGGTGACTTCAAAGCCTGCAAACGTAGCAGCAGGTTTACCTTGAGTCTCCTCAGCAAAAATCCGCACAACTAGCTAACGATCGATTGATTTCGAAATACCTGGACCTGTACAAAATTTTGCAGAAGCATAGTATGAGTACACCACAGCGGTACCCAGTAAGTATCAAGACTATACTCAATGGAGTAGTGACGAGGAAAAGTCAAGACACATACAGGACTAGATAACCTGGACAAGTATAAGTGTAAGAAACAACAAAGTACAATATCTATATAAAGACTACACATAATGACAACCATAACACGGTAATTGCGGTAAGAAAAAGAAAGCAACAATTAGCAGTGGAACACCACAATAATGACACAGTAGAGTAAGCGGAACACAATTTAAATCCGATGATCACAGATAAAGGAAAAGCAAGTAGCAACTCAATAGAAAATAACCGTTTTCACACCCAGGTCCTAGCAAATAATCTCCATGAGGTGCCAAAACCTCAGAATATTCACAATTCATGGGTCCCAATTCTGGAACCCTAAACATTTGGCATCCCGTACCCTTATTAAAAATTTATAACCCCACAGACTCAGATGCCAATCGAGCCATATTTACAAAGAAGGAAAGTAGACAAGGGTATGTAGAAATGATCAATAACATCAGGATCCATCTTCTTAAACCCTTAGGAGTGATTAATTACGTGTATGCTTGTGCCAGTGTGCTATCACAGTTCAGGCCAACAGATAAATATAAAAACAATGAATGAAAAATAAGAAACAATCACCACGGAATGTACATGGTATAACTCGCACAGGGTAAGTACGCCACTACACAAATATCAACAACAACAATGCCCCCTGGCCATCACAAGTCATTACAAATAACCCCCGACATAGCCTACCTTGTCTCGCTACGTGTGCAATAATAAAGTAAATGCCCTCCTTGTCTCACCACATGTGCATAGAAATACTCTCACCTTGTCTCGCCACATGCACAAACACACAGATATAACCCCCTTGTCATGCTGCATGTGCATAACTAATAGTAACAATAGGACAGAAGAAACCTCGTGCAATACAACCCCAACCACAAGGTACAAACCTCGTGAATCACAACACTGAGTACAACAACCACAATAACAATAACACAAGCGTACGACAAGTAAATCAATTCAAGATCTTTCGATCATAAAGAATATGGTAGAACTAGTTCACAAAGAATAACTAGAATAGATAATACTAGTCATAATAAGAATAGCTCAGCAAGGGAGAAAATAATATGTAACAACGATCCCATAAAGTACAGTTCAACAACAAGGGAGATAACACGAGTCAATAATTCCAAATAAGGATAAGTCACCTAAGATATAGGATAATTAAACTTCTTTTAAGGTCGAGCAACTACGACAGAGATTTAAAAAATTTAACTAAAGGTAAGCAGCGGAAAAATAATCATAAATGTCACACCTCCTTTTTACACACCCGAAGGTGGTACAAGGGAGTTTTTCCAATTAAAGTGACATTATTCGAAATGAGATTATTTATTTGATTTTTCTTCAGAGTCGCCACTTGAAATATTTTAATTGGTATCCCAAGTCACCGGTTTATTTTAAATCCCAAATTGAGGAAAATTTCGACATTCTTTTTGAAGTCTGCGAACCAGAAATTCTGAATAAGGAATTCTGTTAACCCGAGGGAAGGTGTTAGGCACCCCCGGATTCCGTGGTTCTAGCACGGTCGCTTAAACTATCATAATTGGCCTGTTATCTGATTTTAATACATATTTAGCCTATTGTGCATTTTTTCCTTTTAAACCGCTCTTAATTATTTTAAAGAAGATTTCAACGTCATCTAAAACGAGTCTTTGGACCACGCCACATGAAATGTACCCGAAGTCTGAGATACATTTTATTTAACGTTGTGAGATTATTGAAAAGGCCATGATTTATGAATATGGAATTATTATTGAAGAAATATATGACTTGAGTTATTATGGACCTACCCACCCATGTTGGTATCAAATTTGCTATTGACTTAATATCCTTTAATTTGGATCCAAACTATTACATTGTTCACTCTTCATTTTTGAATACATCTTCCTATCTTTCCCTATGAACTACAATCTCATTGAAGAAAGTCATTTTGTCTCTCACGATCTCTATTTTTGACGCTCTTCCTTCATTTTTGCTCATATCTTTCAAGTTAGTAGATAACCAAAATATAATATACAAATCAAAAGGAAATATGGTGAAAGAAAAATAATGAAAATATTGGTTAAGAAAAGAATGAACCTTTTATAGATGAAGATCTTCTTCAATACATATGGAGCAAAAACCCTTCATATTTAATGTGCAAACGAATCACAATCAAAGGCAACGAGCGAAAACCTTCGAACCGAACTCGACTTCGACCTCTTCGGGCTAGTATTTTGGGCTATCTTTTAAATTGAGTTTGAAGCTTTTGGATTTAATTTTTTGTGTGATTTAGCTCCTGTTTTTGAGGTATTTTTTGGTCTTAAAAAGGATGAGAATTGCTTGATTTTTTTTTTGAAAGAAAGAAACAAGAAGAAATAATGAAACTAGTAGAAATTTCCTTTAGCATAGAAGAAGAAAATTTGTTCTCTCTATTCTCCCCTTATTTTTTCTCCCTTTCATTCTCAAATTTTCTCTTCTATTTATAGAAATTTTTTTGAAAATTTTCAGAATTTTTTTTCAAAAATATTTTATTATTTTTTAATTAAAAGAAATCCCACTTACAAATTGCTTTTATTTTTTTATAAAAAGAAATCCTACCTTTATTTACTTTTATTTTTTAAATTCTAACTTTAATTACTATTATCTTATTTAAAATCCTACTTTTTAAAAGAAAATTTCACTTATTTAACTTTTCTTAAAAAAAACAATCCACTTTCTTTTGCTTTTCTTTTAAAAATGCTACTTTCTTTTACTTTAAATTTTTTTTAATTTTCAGATACCCTTATATTTGTTTTTCAATTCCAACTTTCTTTTAATTTTTATTTTTTTAAAATTTTTACAAAACTTTATTTTATTTTTTTAATTTTCTAATTTCTTTTACTTTTTAAAAGAGAATTCCACCTAGTTTTAATTTTATATTTTTTTATATTCAAAATCCCTTTTTCTTAATTTTTAAATTACTCCCAAAAATTAAAAAAATTAAAAATTTTCGGATTTTTTATTACTATTTTAAAATAAAAATAAAAATAAAATAATATTAATAGTAATAATTCACCTTTTAAAATTTTGTATTTTTACCCTATAATAAAAAGTGTAACAAAGTTAAAATAATTGTAGGTTAAAACCCCTTAAAATATTTACATAGAAGAAGTGATAAAAATTAAATATTGTCAAAAATTAGGTGCTCATAGCTGCCCCTCTTTGTTTGGAAACATGAAGAGTTTTCAAGCAAAGATAAGGTGAGCCATGTGACTAATATTTGAACATATTTTTATTCAAAATGGAAGAAATATGGATAAGAGAAAAGAGAACGGGTGCAACCGAGTCTTGGTTTTGGACAACCTACATATCCCGGGTTATAGGGGAATCAGGTCGCATGTAGTTTAAGAAGTTTTAGATGATAGAGTATATCGAGGTGGAGAGCCGGTCGAGGTGTTGTTCCATTGAGGTTTCGGTCTGTGGTCCTGATGTTACATCAAAAATCAAAACATGAAAAAGACAAGCTAAGCCTATCAACCATGAGTTACAAGATTCCTATCTATAAGTCTTCTGAAGATTGATCTTTGAGCCTTGAATGGTTATTCGTACACACTTTAGATTTGAACCTTGATGCTTGCTAGTGGCAAGTACTTGGTCATTCTTCTTTAGATTTTCGGATTAAGATCAGGCATGAAGTGATTGTGACCTCAGCCATCGACTTCTGCATTTGAATTAACTTCTTTCTTTCTTTTTCTATTCTGGATTGTAACTATCTTCTGTTGATCACCTCGGACTGTTGGCTCGCATTCTTGCCGCGAGCTTCTCTTGTTGCTGACTTGCATTGTAATCTGAGATGCTTTTCACTTTCCTTCAGGTGGGCGCCTAATTGCTCAACTTGAGCTGTCTTCCTTTGACCATTGTTGCCTTCCCTTTGTTCCTCAGGGTGATTTCCTGCAATCAAAACAAGCAAAACAAACGAAATCTTCTGCCCCTGTTTGCACTAGGAAGATTTGTGAGTTGTTAGCAAAATTGTAAACCACTTATATTACTGTTGCAATGATGAGAGTAAACTAAAGACTATACTAAGATGTGCATCTCCTACAAGTAAAACCAATAAACTTTGACCAACAAATGCGCATGCTAAAATAAAACCTGAATGAACCAAACTAGGAAGTGTGTCTCCTAAGGGTGAATTTAAATGACCAAGACTAGGAGGTGCGTCTCCTATGGGTGAAAACTTTAATGACTCAAACTAGGAAGTGCGTCTCCTGTGAATAAACTCTCAATTTAGGAAGTGCGTCTCCTACGGGTGAAACTTTAATGACTCAAACTAGGAAGTGCGTCTCCTATGAATAAACTATCAATTTATGAAGTGCGTCTCATACAGGCAAAACTTTAATGACTCAAACTAGGAAGTGCGTCTCCTATGGATGAATTATCAATTTAGGAATTGCGTCTCCTATGGGTGAAAATCAACTTAGGAAGTGCGTCTCCTAGGGGTGAAACTTTAATGACTCAAACTAGGAAGTGCGTCTCCTAGGGGTGAAACTTTAATGACTCAAACTAGGAAGTGCATCTCTTATGAATGAACTATCAATTTAGGAAGTGCATATACTACAGGTGAAACTTTAATGACTCAGACTATGAAGTGCGTCTCCTATAGGTGAAACTTTAATGAATCAAACTAGGAAGTGCGTCTCCTATGAACTATCAATTTAGGAAGTGCGTCTCCTACAGGTAAAACTTTAATGACTCAAACTAGGAAGTGCGTCTCCTATGAATGAACTATCAATTTAGGAAGTGCGTCTCCTACAGGTGAAACTTTAATGACTCAAACTAGGAAGTGCGTATCATATGAATGAACTATCAATTTAGGAAGTGCGTCTCCTACGAATAAACTATAAATTTAGGAAGTGCGTCTCCTATGGGTGAATATCAACTTAGGAAGTGCGTCTCCTAGGGGTGAAACTTTAATGACTCAAACTAGAAAGTGCGTCTCCTATGAATGAACTATCAATTTAGGAAGTGCGTCTCCTACATGTGAAACTTTAATGACTCAAACTAGGAAGTGAGTCTCCTATGAATGAACTATCAATTTAGGAAGTGCATCTCCTACAGGTGAAGCTTTAATGACTCAAACTAGGAAGTGCGTCTCCTATGAATGAACTGTCAATTTAGGAAGTGCGTCTCCTACGAAGGAACTATCAATTTAGGAAATGCGTCTCCTACGAATGAAAATCAACTTAGGAAGTGCGTCTCCTAGGGGTGAAACTTATAATGACTCAAATTAGGAAGTGCGTCTCCTATGAATGAACTATCAATTTAGGAAGTGCGTCTCCTACAGGTGAAACTATAATGACTCAAATTAGGAAGTGCGTCTCCTATGAATGAACTATCAATTTAGGAAGTGCGTCTCCTACAGGTTAAACTTTAATGACTCAAACTAAGAAGTGCGTCTCCTATGAATGAACTATCAATTTAGGAAGTACGTCTCCTATAGGTGAAACTTTAATGACTCAAACTAGGAAGTGCGTCTCCTATGGACGAACTCTCAATTTAGGAAGTGGGTCTTCTACAGGTGTATCCTGAAAGACCCAGACTAAGAAGTGCGTCTCCTAGGGGTGAAATTTAATGACTCAAACTAGGAAGTGCGTATCCTAGGGGTAATGTGTGATCTTCTCAATAGCCTTTGTGTTAGCAGAAATGGGGTATTACACCTAAAAAATTCAAGCTTCCAAGCCTTGATATGAACATAGCCTTCCTCCCTATTTTAGACAAAGAAAACTTGTGAGTTTAAACATGGTGGTTGGTTTGTGCCTTTGACTTTGCGGCGATTTCTCCTTCACTTGTCATAATAACTTTGATTTCACCTTGAAAGACGTTGCTTGCTTATTGACTAACCAATTTATCTGCCACCCTTATCATAGAAAATACCTTTTCTCCCTTCAGACCCAATACCTTCTATATGTCGCATTGCTCATGTACTGGTATTTACCAAACCTTTGTGTTTCACATGAATCCCAAAACATGTTGATTGTTACTAGCTCAGTGCGCTTGTTGTTCTTTTATGATGATTTGATGTGCTAACCATATCCCGTTTTGTGCAATTGGAAAGCTGGGGCAAATTTTGAAGTCATTTCGTACTTGTTCTATCAAACAGACTCAGGAAGAGGAAGTAAACTAGACAAATGGAACAATGTACAGAGATGATTCCTAACCAGAAAACTATAAAGTAAAAACCTATCAGGCGTGGATACCAACTCTAATAACCATGACATGCACCTGCAGCCTATTCTGTTGAGCAAATCTGATGTTCAGCTTTTGTCGTACATTTTGCCGTGAAACTAGGCTTCAATGCTCCGCTCATCTAATCTGATTCACAATCCTTATTCTACTTGTATTGCCCGAAGGGTTTTAACCATCAATCCTCTCTCATTTTGGTCTTTCTCTCTACTTACAGTCGCCTCAAGGTGCCTGTGAGGATTTTCACCAATAAGACTCTCATTTTCATTATCTTTCCTGCTTGGACTGGAGTGTTGCCCCTGACATGAATCATCTTTGCTTGCTCGACTTGGCATCTTTTGAAGACTGATCAGAAGGTCTTTCTTTGGACCATAATGTGGGTTTTTGTATAGAATTAGAAAGAAAGGGTATCAAAAGGCTCAAAACGACTTAACTGGTTCAAAATTACAACTTTCGAAATCAGATTTTTACAACAACCACAATTTCTGCCCCAGTTTCTTTGCTTGGGGACTTCTGGATTTTTATTTCGATGAGACCGAACCGTAAGGCTGCCTACGTATCCTTAAAGGAATCGGATCAAACGTAGTTCACATCATAGGAATTACTTTGTTGTTGTGATTTTTCTTTTCTTTTTCTTCCTCTTTATCTTCTTTTCTTTTCTTTCTTCCCTTTCTCTTTTTGTTATTTTGTTGTTCTCCTTTTTTCCTTTCTTCTTTTTTTTCTTTTCTCTTTTTTTTCTTTTCATTCCTTTTTCTTTTTCTTTTCGTTTTCCTTTACTTATCTTTCACGCTTGTGTTTCTGATTTTTACTACTTATTTCGAAACATGGATATTAAACGAAATAAATAAGGCTCAAAGGGGGTAACAAAGGACAAAGTGTTTAGATAGCAGAACAAAATGCCTTCGTCATTCCAATCTTCAAAATATGCTAAGTACAAACAAATACAATTTAACCAAAGAAAATCATACATAGTATCTCTTGACCGCATCGGAATTGATGGTCATCTCTATACACTTGCCTTCTACATTCGTTAACTAAAAGCACCATTGGACAACACCCTCACTCTCAATAACACGAATTTCCCCTGTCAGTTTGGGCAAACTTGCCGTTAGCTTCAACCTAATGCGGCACGATGCATTTCAACAGGGTTCCTTTATGTTCTATCTGCCCTAGTTTCACACAATTCGGGCTCGAATGATCTCAAAGTCCAAATCTGTTCTTATTTCCCTCAAATGCCCCTATCATCTTCCCAATTGCTTCATGATTGAACTAACCTTTAAGATTAGGCCTAGAATTATGCGTGCATGTCATGTCACTAGAGTCGACAGGAAAATAACTATAAAGAGGAAAAAACTAAACAAAAGAAAATGACTAAAAATAACAGAAAATAGAGAATTGCATTAGACAGACGGGGAAAGAGTTTGTACAACAAAACAAGCACAATAAACTAGGGTACAACCCTTAGAATAAACCTAGACAACACTAAATGAGATACTACGACCAAAGGAACTAGACAAAATAAAAGGATAGAAGGGTTTGTGTTACAATACAATATCTAGATTACAACCCTGAAATAACCTGGACAACATAAATGACAACAAACTAAGCCACCAAAGCTCCTCTCAGGCTGACCAAGAAATGGAGCGTCTTTCCAATTACTAAGCTCAACATCTTAGCCACTGACTTATGTATCAACATATTAGGATCTTCACAAGTCTTCATCATATTGTTCTTAACAAATTGCTTACGGGTTCCCTTTGCTTGTTCATTCTTAAAATCAACCTCTAATAGCGCTGAAAGGTTTGTAGCACGTGGACCTCCGAGGATCTCAGAAGAACTCTCATATTCCTTTTCAAAACAAATCATACCCACCATATGTGTCTCATTACGAACAGACAATGAACTTTTGCTACTGTCTGCTGCATCTGGATTTTGCACGACAATGTCGCCTGCATCAATGAGCTTCTGAATCGCATTCTTCAGATTCCAACACTTCTCTATGTCATGCCTTGGGGGCATCTGAGCAATATGTGCACCTTCGAGAAAAATCAAACTTCTTTGGAAGAGGGTTTGGCATTTTTATCTGGGTCGACTCCAACATGTCCAATTTCCTTAGCCTTTGGAACAGACTGGTATATGACTCTCCCAATGGAGTGAAGGTTTTCTTCTTCTGTAACCTCTCATTCTTAAACGCTTGATTGGGCTGGAAACCTACTCCAGGGGTTTTTCAGTGGGCTCGTGGGGGTAGATAGGCATTTTGTAGAGCTGGGTACTGGGAAAGTGATGTAGGACTCTGGGAGTTCTGTTGAGAGAAGTGGCATTGGGGAGGATCATCTAGTACAGAAGGATATCTTTAGGGATGATGTCGAGGCTGGAAGTGTTGATCGGGAAAGCCCATCGGATCATCTTTTCTTTTTCTCTTTCTTCCACCCAAGCTTACTGGGATGTTTTGAATGTCTTTCAAACAACTCATGATTTTGCCTGACTTGATTCTTTCTTATACCATCTCCCCCATTTTTACCACATCACTAAAAGGCTTACCCAAGGCCGAGATCAAATGACTGAAGTAGGTGGGCCCCTGAGCTTGTAGAAAAAGCTCAACCATTTCTTTTTCATCAATCGGGGGATTGACTCGAGCAACTTGCTTCCTCCATCTGAACCCAAACTCCCTAAAGCTTTCATCCGGTCTTTTTTCCATCTTAGATTGGGAAGAGCGGTCACGGGTAATGCCTAATTTGTATGGAAAGTGCCGAACAAAATCTTGAGTCATGTCACCCAATGTAGGCCACTTACCGATATCTTGACGATTATACCATTCCAAAGCTGCCCCACTCAAGCTCTCACTGAAATATGCCATCAATAAGTCATCTTTCTCTCCAACACTTCTTACTTCATTGCAATAATCCCTCAGGTGGGCTACCGGATCTCCATACCCATCATACAAGTTAAATTTTGGCACTTTAAACCCTGCGGGAAGGCGAACGTCAGGGGACACACACAATTCTTTGTAAGACATACTACCCTGGTCTCCCCTTCCTTGCTTGTTCTTCAAGGATTGTGCTATGCCTTTCAGCCTCTTGGGTATCCCATATTTCCCTTCTCTTCCTGTGAACCTTTCATTTTCAACATGTGGCTCATCCCGTGGACCTTGTTTGTATGAGTAGGGAACCTTGTGAGCAACCTCTGAGGGGTAATATTGGGCATCATGAGCTTGGAGATAAGTGGGTGGATCTGGAGAGTATGGAGGGTCATCTGGCATTGTGTCCGGAGTTTGGGTAAGGGCAGCATCTAGGAAGCTAGGTGGTGGTGGGGGTGGTGCCTTCCCAATCATCCAAGCCTGATACATGTCAACCATGTGTCGTCTTAACATCTTTGCCTCATCATCCAAACCAGTGTTCTTTTCAACCAACTGCTTTTGGGCACCGGTCTCAACCAATCCAATTTTGTTGTTATCCTCCATTGCCTTTTGGCTTTTATGTTGTGGAAAAGAGTTACTACTTCGGGAACCACAAACCAACCACCTTTGTGAATATTGAAAATGAACAAAATGGGGGCATCGTGGTAGTGTTAGGGCTTTTAACAGATAGGCAAACGCACATTAAGTATGCAATGTACCTAAGTAGTTAATCGTTTTTATTATGCATTTGCTTGGTTGCTTGTGTCATCCCGGCTTTTCCTAATTATGACCTCTCCTTTTATTGTCACTCACGCCTTTTTTCTATTTTATTTTCTTTTTTATTGATTTTAGTTGTGGTCGAATCTTATGGAAATTGCCTACGTATCATGACCCCGCATGAATCAGACCGTGCGTAGTTTTGGCAGATAAATAAAAAATTGGATTTTTTCTTCAAATTTTCCATTAAAAAATGTGTTTATTACAACGACACATTTTAGTATAATATTAACAGATTCTAAAAGACTTTAACATCACACAATTTCTCAAAAAGTTTCATAAAAATATCCGATTTTGTCAATATTGCCTTTTAGCACTTTCAAAGAAGATTTAAAGGCTGTGTTTGCTAACCGGCCAAAATTTTTGAGAAATGACCAAAGGCGGTTGTTCTCGCAAAAATGGCCTTCCGGCGTCCTTTTGGGGACATTCGGCTATTTTGGACAAGAATGACATCACCTTACTTATGGCAAAACTGTGATTTACTTACCCCTAAATTTTTTTTCAAAATAGTTGAACCCGATATGGATTGCCTACGTATCCGCAATACAGTGAGAATCAAACTTACGTAGTTCTGCCAAATAAACCAACTATTTTTTAAAACAAAATCCCTTTTTTTCATTTTCTTTTTATTTTTCTAAAAAATTTGGCAGAGTTTCGGTACTTTTGGATATTGGTTTTTTTTTTTTTAAATAGATGATTAACTCTCTTAACCCTCTACACTGCTATTTTTTTTTCAAAATTTCTCAATACTCAAAAGCCGGTCAGCATGCTTGTCAGAAGCAAATAAATGCACAAATAGCAAGTAAGATGCATCAGGATAGTCTTTTACATTTCAGGTACACCTGTCCTAGACACACTTAACCCCTGTGTTGAGTCTCCAAAGTCAAATACACATGATGCAAACAAACGTTCCTACTAGGGATCCGGCATGAGGCTTTGTTATTCTAGGTTAAAATCCTATTGGAGAAAGTATCTAGACTGACTTACTCGAGCGGACAACTCGAGCCGAGGAGGGTCAGTGTACCGGTAGCATTGTTTTCCGGCTTAACTGGTGGTGCTCCCCGCCTAAAATAGGTGTGACTAAAATCCTTCACCGGGTGACAAGCACCTCGGCTATCTCAAAGAAAGCGGGCTATGTCAAGCAAATTCCCAATTTTAATTTTAAGAAGACTCAGAGGGGGTGCGTGAGAAGACAGTTTATATGCACAGTTTAAAAATTATCAAAGCGATAAAAAGCAAACAAGTAGCACATTATGCTCAAACATTTAGAAAAATTAGATAACAGATAAAGCCAATCATAACATCTATTCTAAGCTCGAATTCTTGAACCCTGAATCGAAGTTCTGGGTTCGTCCCCAGCGGAGTCGCCAGAGCTGTCACACCTCATTTTTACACACCCGAAGGTGGTACAAGGGAGTTTTTTTAATTAAAGTGACATTATTCGAAAAGAGATTATTTATTTGATTTTTCTTCAGAGTCGCCACTTGAAATATTTTAATTGGTGTCCCAAGTCACCGGTTTATTTTAAATCCCAAATAGAGGAAAATTTTTACTTTATTTTTAAAGTCTGCGAACCAGAAATTCTAAATAAGGAATTCTTTTAACCCGAGGGAAGGTGTTAGGCACCCCCGGATTCTGTGGTTCTAGTACGGTCGCTTAAACTATCATAATTGGCCAATTATCTGATTTTAATACATGTTTAGCCTATTGTGCATTTTATTCCTTTTAAACCGCTTTTAATTATTTTAAAGAAGATTTCAACGTCATATAAAACGAGTCTTTGGACCACGCCACATGAAATGCACCCGAAGTCCGAGAAGCATTTTATTTAACGTTGTGAGATTATTGCAAAGGCCATGATTTATGAATATGGAATTATTATTGAAGAAATATATGACTTGAGTTATTATGGACCTACCCACCCATGTTGGTGTCAAATTTGCTATTGACTTAACATCCTTTAATTTGGATCCAAACTATTACATTGTTCACTCTTCATTTTTGAATATATCTTCCTATCTTTCCCTATGAACTACAATCCCGTTGAAGAAAGTCATTTTATCACTCACGATCTCTATTTTTGACGCACTTCCTTCATTTTTTGCTCATATCTTTCAAGTGGTAGATAACCAAAATATAATATACAAATCAAAAGAAAATATGGTGAGAGAAAAATAATGAAAACATTGGTTAAGAAAAGAATGAACTTTTTATAGATAAAGATCTTCCTCAATACATATGGAGCAAAAAACCTTCAGATTTAATGTGCAAATGAACCACAATCAAAGGCAACGAACGGAAACCTTCGAACCGAACTCGACTTCGACCTTCGGGCTAGTATTTTGGGCTATCTTTTAAATTGAGTTTGAAGCTTTTGGATTTAATTTGTGGTGTGATTTAGCTCCTATTTTTTGAGGTATTTTTTGGTCTTAAAAAAGATTAGAATTGCTTGATTTTTTTTTTGAAAGAAAGAAACAAGAAGAAATAATGAAACTAGTAGAAATTTCCTTTAGTATAGAAGAAGAAAATGTGTTCTCTCTATTCTCCCCTTATTTTTTCTCCCTTTCCTTCTCAAATTTTCTCTTCTATTTATAGCAAAATTTTTGAAATTTTTCAGATTTTAAAAAAAAATATTTTATTATTTTTAATTAAAAGAAATCCCACTTACAAATTGCTTTTATTTTTTTATAAAAAGAACTACCACCTTTATTTACTTTTATTTTTTAAATTCCAACTTTAATTACTTTTATCTTATTTAAAATCCTACTTTTTAAAAGAGAATTCCACTTATTTAACTTTTCTTAAAAAAAAAAAATCCACTTTCTTTTGCTTTTCTTTTAAAAATGCTACTTTCTTTTACTTTAATTTTTTTATATTTTCAGATACCCTTATATTTATTTTTTAATTCCAACTTTCTTTTACTTTTTATTTTTTTCAAATTTTCACAAAACTTTTTTTTTTAATTTTTTACTTTCTTTTACTTTTTAAAAGAGAATTCTACCTACTTTTACTTTTATATTTTTTTTATTCAAAACTTCCTTTTTTTCTTAATTTTTAAATTACTCCTTAAAATTAAAAAAATTAATATTTTTCGGATTGTTTTATTATTATTTTAAAATAAAAATAAAAATAAAATAATATTAATAGTAATAATTCACCTTTTAAAATTTTATATTTTTATCCTATAATAAAAAGTATAACAAAGTTAAAATAATTGTAGGTTAAAACCTCCTAAAATATTTACATAGAAGAAGTGATAAAAAAATAAATATTATCAAAAATTAGGTGCTCGCAATAACTATACTTGTTAATTGGGCCGGGGTAACCCGTTTTTCGCATGCTTCAGCCCGGGTTAGCCCGCTACTGTAGCATATAGGGTGCGCTGGGATGGGTTTGAGGGGGAGCGGGTTTTAGATGAACACATTTTGGATACCTGCGCACCGGAACCCACTAAGCCCGCTAACCCATTAACGGCTTGTTAACGGGCTGCACGGTTCAGCCCGTTAATGGTTAAATTTTTATTTCTTTTAATGTGTGTACTGTTGCTAACAAAATTTAGCACAGCCCGGTCCAGCCTGTTTAAGCCCGAACTCGTACGAGCCCAATAAAACCCGTCAAAACACAACCCGCTAATTCAGCCCGCTAAAAGCCCGGAACGATAACCATATGGGCTAATATTTTTTTTGTACAGTCCGTCCCAGCCCACCCGTTAAATACCTATAATCATAACCTCAATTAAGGATGAACAATTACAAAAAATATAATTATAATTGCAATTAAGGAAAAGCGATTAGGAAGGGATAGCATGGTAATATAAGAGGTAACAACTTCAATTAAGTCATATAAGAGTTAAATAGGCAATAAGAGTGGATCATGAAGTAATTGATTCCAATTAAAGCATGTAGAGGTGACACTAGTAAACATGAAACCTACTCATAACGAAAACAACTTCATATTCAGTGAACATAAGGACCTAAGATCCCTAAAAGGTCAACTTTCCACAAATAAGCCCGAGCATGTATTCATCACCTCACATCAAGCAACGTCAAAACTACAATCGCACCATGAATCGAGTTCATGAACTTTCAAATCTTCCAACTTCTAAAACTCGCCCGAGACTTATCAAATCAATCTGGAATGATGTCAAATTTTGTAGGCAAGTCCCAAATGACCTAGCGAAGCTTTTCTAACTCTTGAAATAGCATTTCAACCCTGATAACACCAAAGTCAACTCTTGGTTAAACCTCTCAGCCTTCTAAACTTTAATTTTTTCCAACTTTCTGCGAAATGCTTCAAATTACCCTACGGACCTCCAAATCCAAATTTGGACGCACGCCTAAGTCCAAAATAACCATATGAAGCTGTTGAAATTCATCCAGTACCATTCCGGAGTCATTTATAGAAAAGTCTAATTTCGGTAAGCTCTTACCGCTTAAGCTTCCAAAATTAAATCCTTCTTCATTTCGTCCCACCAGTATATTTCCCTGATATCATGATACATCACTCCTGGATGAACAAAATAACGAAAACAGCGAGTTTCTCCCATAACCTGCCAGTCCAGCCCCGCCACATTAGGAACATATAATCGACCTTGATATCTGAGGACTCCATCTCCTGTAATCTCAAATGGAGTCTTCTCCTTTTGTGGTTCTGTATCTCTAGAATGAGCTAGCACAGGATCCTCATACTTCGTTCCTTCACCTCAGTTACTAAAGAGGATGTTGTTGTATCCTAAATAGTAATTCTTGTATCACCTGAATCTAGCAATCAAACTCCAAGATTAGCTAGCTGATGAATCTCACGGTCTATATCACTCTTCTCTGGCTATAAATATGGTAGGCTACCCATAGATATATGGCTGAAGGAATCGGCTACTGCATTAGCCTTCCCTGGATGGTATAAAATATCAACATCATAGTCTTTCAGTAGCTCCAACCATCGCCTATGACTTAATCCAATTCCTTTTACTTGAAGACACACTGAAGGCTCTTATGATCCGTATAGATATCAACATGAATGCCATACAATTAGTGCCTCCACATCTTTATTGCTTAAATCACCGCGGCTAACTCTAAATCATGGTTCGGGTAATTTCTCTCGTGCTTTCTTAGTTGTCTAGAAGCATAATCTACAACATTACTGTCACACCTCCTTTCGACGCTACCGCACCCCGCGAGAGGCGTGGTGGAAGGAGTTTTTCCAATTAAAGGACAATCGAAACGGGATTTATTATTGAGATTCAGAGTCGCCACTTGAGAGATTTATGGTGTCC
>MU778650.1:354610-369352 GCA_026770625.1 Nicotiana glauca
GTTAAATGGATCGGGCTGTACGCCACAGCGTGTTCATGAGCATTGCATTACATCCTTGCATTATACTTGACTGATATACTTGATGTTGTTTTGCTGTTGGTTCGCAGTTAAGGTGTCGGACTGTTAGTTTTAGCTTTACTTTGTGGCATTTCGTGGATTTCTTACCTTTAGATATTTTATATGCTTATTATTCACTGAGTTGGTAGTACTCACCCCTACTCCCTGCACCTTATGTGCAGATTCAGGTGCACCGGAGGCTTAGCTGAGCAGTCTTTGTTTGCCAGAGCTTATCAGAGTTGTTGAGGTAGCTGCTTGACGTTCGCAGGACCTGACTACTCTTCCTATTTCAGTTTTATTTATATATATACATTTCCAGACTTGAGTATTGTTCGTTCAGATATTGTTATTCAGTTGTTTTAGAGGCTCTAGACTTGTGACCCCAGATCTTTTGGGAGTATTTTTTTATCAGACTTCGTATTTCTCAGTATTATTCATCTATAAATATTGGATTATTATTCTAAAACTATTTTATTCCCCTTAAAGTGTCGGTTTTTGAGATTTATTATTGAATTGGGAGCGATTGTTGGTCAGGCTTGCCTAGCTTTAGGGTTGGGCGCCATCACGACCGGGTTTGGGTCGTGACAGAACAACCATCACATGTAACCCTGAGGTGTAGCTCAGTTGGTAAAGGCCTTCCCACCTTCTTTCAGGTTGCCAGTTCGAGCCCCCGCAGGGCCACTGGAGGCATTACAAATTGGTCGCGTCTCCAGGGCCCCGTGGAACTAACCGTGCACCCGCATTGAAATAGCGGGTCTCGGTGGGTACAGCTAGTCGGGTTCGCAAAACGATGCCTGGAAACCATGGTTATGAAAAAAAAAACAACCATCACATGTATACAACACAAGCGAAAAGCCAAAGAGCACTGAGGCGTTCATATTACCTTGAACAGAGAAGCCATTCCGTTTTTGTAGATGTGTTAGGGGCTGACCAACCAGAATTAATGGCTGGCCGCCGGCCGGCGAAGCTATAGGGCTGTTTCTCTCTCTAGATCACCTAAATCGCCTATTTGTATTCAGTTGTATTCGAATGTATTCTTCAGCTGTATTCACTTGTATTCAGGTCTAATCAGTTGTATTTAACTATTTTATTCAGCAGTAGTTAGTTGTATTCAAGTGTTTTATACAACTGTATTCAGTTGTATTCAGTTATATTCAACTATTTTATTCAGCAGAAGTTAGTTGTATTTTGTTGCATTCAAGAGTCTGTATTCAATTGTATTTTTGTTGTATTCATGTGTTTTATTCAGATGAATTAAGGTGTATTTTATTGTATTCAACTGTATTATTCATATGTATTTCTCTTTATTCAGCTATAATCTTTATTATGTATCTTTCAAGTATAGATTAACGAGGGATCGTTTTAGTTCGTTGAGTTAAATTAGGAGAATATCATGTGATTTTATTTCCTTCCGTTTTTAGCGCAGATACGTTACTGTATTTAATGTTAATATAGCTTGAATACAGTTAAATACATGTCAAACTTAGCTGAAATTCCAGATTTTACGCCTATATTTTTGGCTGTGTTAATGAATACAACAACTTAAATACATGAAATACATTGTATAAAAACATAAAAGGTATCTATAACACGTAATATAGCAAAGAGTATCTATAAATGGCTAATTAGACAAAAAAGATAGTGCTTTATGAAAAATTTCCTAAAATGTTTCACTAGCTTAAGCGACACAAACCCTCACGGGCCGCAACTAAATCAGGCTCAATCTTTAAAGCTTCTTCAAAATTATTTTGGGCCTCAACCTTCAATCCCTTCATTTCATAACACTGGCCCAACAAACAAAAGGCCTTAGCTTGATCCGAACAGCCCAATTTTACAGCCTCTAAAAGGTCCATTACAGTCGAGTCAACTCGTCTCTTCCGATTCAACGCCACCTGCAACTCAGCCCGCTTCAGTAAAGCATCGCCTTTCTCTCCATCGGACAACGCCTTCACCGCCGGCGGCGATAGGGCCAAATCCAAATACCTCAAAGCAGCAATTTTATGGCCCATGAGATCAAGTGATAGGGCTTTAAGAATATGGGCCGCTGGATCTTTGGGCTCGAGAGCTAAAGCTTTGTCAGCTTCGCCGGCGGCGGATTTTGCTAGGTTGAAGGAAGTTGATTTATTCCGATTGGATTTCGCTCGGGAGAGGAGTTGGGCTCCTTTGATGAAATGGATATGGGCTTGGTTTGTGGATCGATTTTTTGATCGGATTCCGGTTAGAGCTTGTTTGGGGAAATTGTACATGGCGTAGAAAATTCCGAGTGTGAAAAGGAGTATAATGAGTTGAATCACTATGTCTGTCTCCATTTTGCAGTCTCAGCCAAACAGGGATTAAGCTTCGAGCTCGACTAACACTTGTTCTATGTGCTGATGCCAGGCGGAGGAATGGTAATTGTCCTTTTTCGAGTTTACTTCGTTTTGGATCGTTATTTTTGTGAAGGCCCATGGCTATTGAAAGCCTAACAGTGAAGAGTTAACAGAAGGCCCATTATGGGCTATATGGGCGAAATGCATCAATAGCCACAATTTATAATGTATTTAAAAATTAGCCAATTCACCCAAACTTTAGGACTAAGTATTCTCAGTTTTTGAGCTGGTAATTTGAAATTTAGGACTAAGTGTTTGAACTACTAATTTAAAATTCAGGACGTAAGATTCAAACTTATGAATACAATTTTCGAACTCTAGCACATGATGTCCTGATTTTTGAATGAAATTGGTTAATCCTTAAAAACATTCTGAATTGTAGATATTTAAACATGTTTAAAAGTGACTATCTGATGTCATTTCCACAATTTTTGTGACTTGTCTTATACTTTAAGTGACTTCATTTTGTTGGGGGAGCTAATCAGTTTTTTTTATTTTTGTTTTGTTTGAGTTTTTAAGTTTATGTTGCAAATTACTTTTTAATGTAAAAGATTATGATTTTGTAGTATTTTTCATATATTTCTTCAGTCACTACGTGATTATTATTTGACAAGGATATTGTTTTTATTTTGTTTTAAAGGTAAGGGATGTGTAGAAGAAGTATAATTTTAGTGAATAATATAGCTCGTTGAAGCTCAATTTTTGCTTCAAATTCAATTTTGAAGTCTCTAAGCTTTGGGAGAAGTACATGTGCAAGTTGATTTGAGTAAATATCAAAATGAATCATTCCCCAACTCCTTCCCCCCCCCCCCCACTTTATTTTTTTATTTTTATCTTATGCCTTTTCATTTGTTGTCTGTGTGCCTTTGGGAAACATCTTTTGCATACATTTAATAATTGCTAGTAGTATAAATTTCTCAGACAACTGCATAATTTACATTATAAGTCGGATCAGTGCAACCAAATCCAATAATAATACAAAACCAAAATGAAATAAGCTCTTTCAATCATTTTGATGAGAGAAAACTGACTTAATGCAGTATAATCACTTGCTTTTTGCTGCATCAGTTTACATCTAAATATGGAGACACATTAGAAGATAAACTTAGATGTTTGTGACGCTGCTTCTCAGTGTTAAGATGTACAGCATATCAAAACCTTTCACTCCAAAAAACAGCTAGTGGAATATGTGACTGGATTGAACTCTTGATTTTACAAGATATATGTACAAACGGAAAACAAGTACGAATAGCTAACAGCAGCAGATGCAGAACAAGGATCAATGAGACTTGATGATAAGATAAAAAGATTACTCCATAACGAGTTGCATATGACGATTGAGATCTTTGAGGTAAGTTGTGTTACTGTAATCATCTAAATCACAAGCATCAAGCATCAATGATCTTCCTCCCGTTGATTTCTGTTTCATGTCTATTGGTTCGTTCTCGCCTTTCAACAGCTGAACAGCCTGCATTGTCCAAGAATTTACAAGCATTCAGGTAAATCTCATCTTGTACTCATAGATGGTTGTTTTGCATGCATTCAGTAACATCTTGTACCAAATACTATTGTTTGCATAATGATAAAGTTACTAGAAATGAAGTTGAAATCAATTCAGCTTAGGTTTCGTTTTACATCCTTGATAGCATTTCTAGTCATTTCAGTTGCCATGTCACGTTCGGATAATAGGATAAGTTATTCTAGTTAGTTGACTTGGGATTTCCAAACTGGTTGCTTTGAGGTTTTGGATTGGATGGTCAGATTCTTTTCAAAATGTGTCGGGGCTAAAGTTTTTTTCAACTTGCAAACAGAGGTAAAAGATAAAGACATACCCGTTTCATGTTGGGACGCATGTTTGGCGAGTGGTGAATGCATGTAGAAGCTGCAAACATAGCTCGTTTCATCTCAACAACATCATAGGCATCGCCTAGTCGAGGATCTGCTAATTCCTTGATATTGTTCTTTTCCAGCATTGGTTTTGCCTATGCAAAATAGCAGCAGATATGAATATTTCTTCCAGAAATTCAAAAACTATAGGCAGATCCAAGATTCAGAGTCTATGAGTTCAAAATGAGGTAATCTTCTTATATGTATACGGTTTAAACTTTCTTGGCTTATGTATATATTTTTCGAGTCAAAAGCAATGAGTTAGTTGAACCCCCTGCATCAAACAAGTTACACCAAAGAAAGTGTCGATTTAACAAGACCATACCCACATCACAAGACTCTGTCTTGATGAATCAACAGCACGACGACCTGTAATAAGCTCCAACAGCAGAACTCCAAAGGCAAAAACATCGGTCTTCTCATGAACAATTCCATGCATAAAGTACTCTGGTGCCATATATCTGAGAACCAATTATGTCATATTTTCATCAGACCAACAATTTGTAATGAATGATTGAATGAACTCATTTAAAATGCAATTGTGCTGAACTTTACATACCCAAAAGTTCCTTCAATGGGGGAAACAATATGATGGGCCCATTTTTCTGGCAACCACTTTGCAAGTCCAAAATCAGATATCTGCAACATTATGAAATTATTCATTACAAGCGAGTGACGTGAAATTACTCATTACAAGTAGGGTTTTAAAAGGAAAACAAGATTGAAAACCTGAGGTTCATAATCTTCGGTAAGTAGAATGTTAGAGGCTGTAATATCTCTATGGATTATGCGCCTTTGGCAATCAGAATGAAGATAACGCAATCCCTCAGCTACCCCAACTGCCACTTTATATCTTATTTTCCATTCAAGGCACTCTTCTCTACCTGAAATGCTGAGTTCTTCATTTATCAGTCAAAACACAACAACAAAATCCCAATTCACCTCATTATATTTGATACTTCAATAAATGATGCATGTTCAAGTAACAAAGCTTTAGACTAGAGATCAAGATCAAACAAGCATAGTTTGTTACTTCCGTGAACTGTGTGACCACCTCATCAAAAACCTAAAAATATTTGAAATAATATACTTTTAATTGCTTAATTATGGTATGTCTCTATCCTTGATTCTTTTTCATGAGCCAAATATTATAAAATCTATTTTATTTTTTGGTAGCGATGATTTGAACTGAGGACCTCTACCCTACTCTGATACCATCTTTAAATGTCTAACCGTCTCATCTAAAAGTTTAAGCTTTTAGAGTAATATCATCCAAACCAAATTTAAGACTGGGTGAAGTGGCCTCGTACGTTATAATTTATAAACTCCTCTAGAAAATCTGAAGAGGGACTCGTGCATTTTCTAACCATTGTAAGAGAATTATTCAGTGACAAAGTTGAGAGAGAGAAATACAGCACCGTGTAGTACAGAAGCAAGGCTTCCATGTTGCAAGTATTGGAGAACAAGATGCAAACCACCATCAACACTGAAACCAATTAACTTAACAGCATTAGGATTGTTGATATGAGCAATGATTCCTAACTCAGATAAGAAGTCTCCAACTCTGTCCTCATCATTCTTTTCCTTCTTTGTAATTTTCTTGACTGCTACAACTTGTCCATCAGGTAAATGTCCTTTGTACACTTCTGCATGTCCTCCTTTGCCAATCAAGTTATCTGTCATGTTTCCAAGGTATAAAATCAGTAGAATATTTAGCATAAACTACGTGCAAAGTTAGTTGATGTTGGCACTTCTATTTTCAAGTAAGCGTGCACATTATACAAGCTAATTATAAGAGTCATACGTTTCCTTGAAAGCAACATATTATAGGCAAAATTGAGGGATTCTTGGACGAACTTTTTTTTTTTTTTTTAGTGGTATTGGGACCCCACTTGTGCGTAACTATCTTACGGGATATCTACTACCTCCCACGAACCCGAAGTGAATCCAAGATTTTTATGCAAAGGGGACACAATATTCTAGTCAATTGGTGCCCCTAAAGGCTTTTAGTGTTCAAGGTGTCAAGTGCTTTAAATTAATCATTTTCAACGTGTGTGTGTATATATATATACAAGATTTTTGCCAAAACTTACGTGGTCCTGTGACCCCTCGCTATAATACATAGGTCCACCTCTGCCACTGGCATAAGTAAATTTATGCAGATAAAAAGAAATCACCTAGATTTTTATTATTCTAGTCTTCTATATTCTCCTCCACCTAGAATTCTTGGATGATTGGACTATTCTTTACTTTTAATTGAGTCAATATTAATGGCAAGAAGCTGCAGGCATGTGCAGATGAGTACACCTGCAGCTGCATCAACTTGACCATACTAAGAGCAGAGATTTCAAATTTGAGGGGACAAATTGAAACATCAAGGCCCATAGACAGTAATGGAAAAATTAAATTATTTGTTAATAGACTGTGTCATCACTCTCTCCTAGGCATAAGGGTATGGTCTCAAGGATTCAAATTCAGAATTTCCGACCAATATTACCAGCTTCCCACCTTCCTAATGTAAAATAAAATAAGTTAAGTGTTTACCAATTTGCTACCTTCCTTATGTATAAAAAAAAATGACAGTGCGCTTCACAAGGCATTTCGCGTTCACGTAAGATTTGAAATCTTTTTTGAGTCAAGGGTCTATCGAAAACATGCTCTCCACCATTATAAGGTAGAGGTGAGGTTTACCTATGTACACATTATCCTCCCAAACCCCACTTGTGCGATTTTAGGGTTCGAGAAATAATCACACTTTAAGAGAGTGTGATTTAATTAGTCTATACTAATACAAATATTAATGGTAACTTCATTATTGCTCCCAAAATAAGAAAAGGCCTTTCATAATATTTGTTGGCAGTGAAGCTAGAGGTTAGATGGTGTAAATAAGCAGATCCCCAGAAGTCACTATCACTTTGATTATTGTAATAAAAATCTTGAGCAGTCCATGTTTACTTTTCTGCTATGGCTAAAGAAAAGTAGAAGATCAAGTACAAGGCTGCTTTGACTAGTGAGAAGCGGGGTAGTTGAATTCCCTGAACCCAACATTATTAAAAAATCTAAAACTTAAATGTGAACTTAATATAAAAGCAGGCAATAGCATGCGGCCTTAAAATGCACAAAAAGTACTTTGTATATGTCCCATACCTGTCTAGGCTCTTGCTAGGATATAAAAAGCAACAGTTCTAATATTGTCTTTTATGTATAAATAAAAGTACTCCCACCCACGTACATCCTAAGTTCGAGCCACGCTAAAATATGAAAACATATAAATACTCCTAATTTAGGAGGTAATTTAAAAAAAATAAAAAGGATTTTTGAAGTTTTATTTCTCGAAGGTGGAATGATGGAACAACGGACACATGATGTCTGTGATGCCTGCTCCCTCCCGTCCACTTTAATTGATTTTTTGGTTATTTTCATGCTCCCTCTATTTCAATTTATGTGAATCCATTTGATTGGGACTTTTGAACTTGTGGTGTAAAATGAGTTACATATATTTTGTGTGAATATAAATCATTACATAAAGGTAAATTATTTCCAAATAAGGAATATATGTGACTATAAATCATTGCATAAAGGTAAATTGTTTCCAAATAAGAAAATGGGTCATTCTTTTTTACACGGACCAAAACGGAAATAGATTCAAAATAAAGAAATGTGTCATTCTTTTTGAAACTATAACAAATATTACTATGCTCTTTATTTCAATGACAACTTTTAAAAAAAAGAAAAATAATTCATCCTTAATATCTGAAAAAATTAAATATTATGGACCATAAAAAAAAAATCATCAATTAAAATAGACCGGAGGCATATGACGAAAAATGATAGGAGAAAAACATGAAGCATACGTATTATGGATTGTGACAAATAGACCAAGGTTCAAAATGTTAGAGCCAATCTCTTAATGAGAGAAGTATTGTAAAATTTTCTTTAAAATATATTTAAATATTTAACATTTATAATAGTAGTAGATTTTATGGTTTAGAATAAGGATAATAAGGATTTTAGGGAGTTAAAATTTTGGGTGGAGTAGTAGTAAAGTCTTGTCTCTGTCAAGAAAGGGTCATACCCCTAATCTAACTGTTCCATGTTATAAATAGCAGGGAACTTTTTAGGTTTCTAGTAACCCCACAACTAAAAACTTCTTATTAAATTTCTTTGACTCAATTAGCATTTGCTACCGTACAACAATTCAACAGTTTTACATTCCTTCCTAAAATAGACCTGAATATCTTCAAAATTCAAATAAAAATTACTCCTATGTATTTATTTTGGGCAATAATCTGTGTATTTCTTTGAAAGAACATGAAACAAAATTAAATAAAAAAGAAAAATCTGCAAATTTCTAATATCAATAACTCAAACAAAAATGTTTTAATAAAAAAAATACTACTAGTTCTTTCTTTTAAAAAAAAGTAGAAAAAGGTCCAGATTTCTATAACTCCCAATTGTTTTAGCATCCCAAGAATAAGTGGGAACATAAGGCAGATTTTCAGCAAAAGGTACTACCAAAAAGCATAAATAATTTTGAATAAACCAACAAAATATACTAAAAACTTAAAATTATGCAAAGTCAATAAAAGAAAAACTATGAAAAATCATGATCCAAATTATAACACATATAAATAAAGTAATTTGAAGAGGATAGTGTAAAGTTGTCTCCGTCCATTTGACTTCTGCCGCGGGTTCGTAAAAACCCCTAATACTGCTTATATTATGATAGGTTCTCTATATCATACATTCGAGTTGCGATTTATTATGCATTAATGCAAGATATTTGTGCATGAAATTGCCTTTTACAAAAAAAAAAAAAAGTAAAGTGTTTTTTCTCATCTATCTAAATCTTATATAGACGAGTTATGCTGGGCGGTAATAAAAGGGAAGTCCAGTGCACTAAACTCCAATCATACGGAAGGTTCGAAGAAGGGTCGGACCATTAGAATCTATTGTACGCAGCATTACACTGCATTTCTGCAAGAGGTTATTTTCACGGCTCGAACACATGAACTCCTAGTCACGTGACATCAACTTTACCGGATGCGCGTACTGTTTACATAATCATCAAAATTATTTTTAAAAAATTACTAAAATTATTATAGATTTACCTGGAGTGAAATTATCAGTAGCTTGAGCAAGTTCATCAAAGCTAAAATTCCTCCAAGAAGGCTTAGGCACCACAAAATCATGACAATCAATTCTATCTTCTTCTGCACTTCGAATTCTAGCCAGCAATTTCCTCTTAATATTTTTCTTTGGTAGTAAATTTTCATATCCTCCAAATAATTGTATAGTCGATAATCTTCTTATAGACTTTTTCTTCATTTGATCAAAAAAATTCTTAAAACTCAACCCTTGCCCCGCCTCCTCTCCTCCTCCATCTCCGCCATCTCCGCCGCCGGAAACCGCCGACTTCTCGCCACCGGGAGACGGGGATGAGCCGAAACTGCTGCTCCTTTCCCCGCTACTAATGCTGCTGTTGTCGGAATCTGATGTACCTGAAATATGAATTTCCAAAACTGCCCTTGGTGATGACTGATCATCTTTGGTTTTTTTGTCCTTTTCTCCATTTTCTTCTTTACCCTCCAAAATTTCTATTTCTACTTTTACTTCTACTTCTTCTTGTTCCCTTTCTGCTTCTTCTCTCTTCATTTCTTCTTTTTCTCCATTTTCTTGAACTTGTAAAACTCTTTCACCTACAAAAAACTCATATTAGAGAAAAAAAAATCAATTTTGCTCCCATTTTTTTTTGAAAATTACTAAAATTTAAACGATGAACCCATAATTGTAAACGTATAACGAGTTGAATGGCGTAAACATAAAAACAGAAAGACAGAACCCATCATGTTTAAATTCTGAATCAACCTTTGTTTATATGCGTAAAAGGTTCAAAATTTAGAAAAAAGGGTTTAATATATATATATATATATATATACTCATAAAAAGGAATAAAAATGGAAAGAAAAGAACCTTCCATGGTATATTTGGAGATGTTGTGTTAAAGACAAATGAATATATTTGAAGAATTTTGCTATGAAGCAAATGAAAAGGAATTTAGAAGAATTAGAACATATTCTATGAAGGTTTTACATTTGAGGTTCAATCATAATTCATAATTCTTCTCCCCTAAGAAGAAGAAGAGAAAATGGTACATCTTAAAGAAGTTGTTATTCTTATTTGAAGAAAAGAGAGGTAGAAGAAGAAACAGAGGAGAGAAAACCGGCTATCTTGTACTTGGAATAATATTATGTGTGCTTACATTTATTTATACGCTAATGGAATGCAAATACTATAATAATAAATGTATAATTATAAAATTTGTGGGAGATGAAATCTTAGCCGTTTGATTTTGATATTCTTGATTACTTTTTGGTTGATGAAATCTTAGCCGTTGGAGTTGGACATTCTTGATTTTTGGCGCAACTAACGCTATGTGTATTGTCGGGGAAAAAAATCAAATAACGAACCCAACTAACTTTGATGTAAATTTCAGAGAGTTTGAAGGGCATTTTAGGTAGAAATGTTATTAAATGGTGGAGTACGTATAATATTCTTTGTTAAATTTTTAAAAGATTATGTGTTTGTGGACTGTATAATAGGAGTAATATTTATATCATCTGCTTAAACAAAGGTGGAGGTAGGATTTTAAATTTATAAGTTCAGAATTTTAATCGTTTTTAAACTATTAAATTTTAAATTAATAATTTATATATATTTAATGAATTTAAACTAATTTTTAAATTAAGTCTTATAAGTTTGAAAACAAATCTCGAGACATGTCAAAATAAGTCAACATCTTCGGTAGTAGTAATCTTACTTTTGTATCTTCATAGGTATGTTGGGACAACATCATAGGGATATCAAAGAGATCTTGTCTCTTTGTGAACATTTCCAATGAATTGCTAATTTTCTAGTAATAATAAAATTAAACAAAATATTGGTACATGAACGAGATTAATTAAGATAAAAAGTTTTCGTTTCTTAATGGGATTTCTAAAACTATGAATCTCGTGTACATTGCATTTAGCTCATAGGATTAATTAAGACCACGCACATTCATATGAAACTACATGTGATACGCTTCTAACTTAACTACATAACAATTCAGCAGTTTAGACATGAAACAAATGTGTTTATACGTAATATATATACATGGGCGGAGCCAAAGGGTGTAGAACCTCATTCCTCGAAAAATTTTATATATATATATATAAAATAACAACATCATAAGAAACAGAAAATAAAAATAATAATAATAAGTAAATAAGGTCCGGTAATATGAAAAACGGAAAAATTGTGTGGATCCAATATTAATCGATAGCCGTCTAAGACACAACATAAATTTTTTATATGTGTATAATGATGTTGAATTTCGTTGGTTTTTTCGTGTGTTTACTTTTAGTGATGTAAAATTTGTAAATAGTAGCAATTTAAAGTAAAATAGAAGCTATCTGTAAAAAGGGAAAAAGAATAATAATAATTCATGATATAAACAAATTTTATATGTTCATTCTGGTAGTTGTACCACATTAATGATAAAAACCACTCATACTGTGAACTAGTATTAATTTAACAATCTCTTCCAAGCTAAGATCTCGTTTAAAGCAACTATGCATAAATCATTTTTCAGATAGACAATCTCAAAGTGAAGGGATGAGAAGTGTTAATTAAGTTAGTAGTTAATTACCTAATTTAAATATTTTGATAGTGTAAAAGAATATTTTTATAGTTAGTGTATATGACTTAAATTTATTTAGAGTTTATCTAAATATTAATCATTAACGGAATTGACTTAATGATACATAGATACAGTCATAATAAATATAATTGGATGTTCTTGACTGCGTACTTATTTGGTAATTAAGACCCTAATCTTGAACATACTCTTGTTTGGATACTTGAAAACAAAACGTAACCAAGTCAACCTTTTTGTGTATAATTTTGTTTCGAACACTGACATTTTTAACTTTTTTGTTGATTTTTTTTTTCCTTCTAGTTTAAGTGCCTTTCCGTTCAACTATTCCTATTTCTACATTTTGTTTGGATTAAGTCAAAAGAAAACAAAAGTAGATGTACATTTTAGTAAGTGTCATCTAAGATTTTATGGGGGGAATATCCTTTTTGATGTGGAAATGCAGCAACCCAATTCCTCGTGCAAGTAGAAATAAAAATGTGCCACTAGTATGCCCATTAGTCCTCAAGAGGGAAGGCCATTTAAAATAAATTAAAATTAATTTAATTTACTAACGTGTTTTTCAAGTAGAATAGAAAATTACTTGTATATTTGAACATATACTCTTCCTATTTATTTGTCATATTAGTTGTATACGGTCGAGATCGTATGCCTTCGATCTGTAGGCTCGAGAAATCGCCCAAAGCCCGAGTTCAGGTAAGATCGAGTTCGAGTTCGAGTTCGAGTTCGAGTTCGAGGGACCAGACCCAAGGTCGAGGACAGAGCACGATGCATACCGAAGCCAAGTATGCTCAATCCCGAAATAGTACCGTTATGGATTTGTAACAGATTGAGCTAGATTCCTGCCACGTCTCCAAGATCATGGCGCAAATCTCAGAATAGGATTGTACGATTCCGTACTAGGCGGTTAGACAATTGTACCAAGAGTATTCTTTACTGTAATAAAAATATACCTTATTTAGGGTTCCCCTATTATATAAAGGGGACCACAATTATTGTAATATCATCTCATGATTGGCAAGAATATATTATCCTACTTTTCTCTCTTATCGTTCATCAGAATTGTTCTTTACTGTCCCGTACATTTACTGTTCTTACTTTATTGCTCTTAGTCCATCTCGATGTCACTAAGCTCGAGGTCACCACTGCTGAGTAACATTAGTTTGATTCACTTATTCGTTTCATTTCTGCTTCATATTTCTTGAATACTAATTGGTATTGAATTTAATCACATATCTTTAAAACCACAAATCAAATTTAATTGTTACTCGTATTTTTGAGGTAAACAGTTTGGCGCCCACCGTGGGGCTAAAGATAATAGTGGTTATTTCATTACTAATTCTCATCACACACGTTATCTTTACACTTTTTCTTGTCAAGATTTTTTGATTCTCAGGTTGAAACATGTCTAGCTCACAAAATGCACCCATTCATGACAACGAAGGTCTTGAGAAAAACAACAATGCAGGGGGTCAA
Organism: Nicotiana glauca; assembly: GCA_026770625.1. Lineage (NCBI taxonomy): Eukaryota > Viridiplantae > Streptophyta > Magnoliopsida > Solanales > Solanaceae > Nicotiana > Nicotiana glauca. The sequence continues at coordinate 368,096 of MU778650.1, forward strand.
TGTACCGCCGATAAACCTGGGGGAAGTGCTAAATATGGAACCAGTTGATATTAGTTCGCATGTTGCCTTGAATACAAATCTAGGCGCAGACCTCAGAGGGAAAGTACGCAGGGAAGCCCGACCAGGAGACCAAGGAACACCAGGAATAGGAGATGGGGGAGTCAACCTCCAATTGATATTCGAGATGCTGCAAGCTCGACAAATCGCCATCACTCAACTTTAGAGTTAGAATAAAACTCCAAACACTGCCGAACCAGTAAACTCTCGACGTACTGAACCGGTGCTAGAAAGGCCAGATGAAAGTGGCTTGGGGACTGACCCCACAATTATGAGAATGCTCGAAGACCTCACTAAGAGGATTGAGTCCGGAGAGAAGAAAATTGAAGACAATGATAAGAAAGTGGAGACTTATAAATCCCATTGACCAAATACAAGGAGCTACCTCCAGTCTTGAAAGTTTTAGACTCCAAGAAGTTGATACAAAAATCATTCCCTCAGAGCGTCGATCCGATGACCATTCCTAAGAAATTTTGCATGCCCGATATACCTAAATATAACGGAAAAATCGACCCCAACGAGCATATTACTTCATACATTTGCAGGATCAAAGGAAATGATTTGAATGACGATGAGATCGAATCAGTCTTGTTGAAAAATTTTGGAGAAACATTGTCGAAAGGAGCTATGATTTGGTATAACAACTTAGCTCCTAACTCTATTGACTTGTTTGCTATGCTAGCAGATGCTTTCGTGAAAGCACACACTAGGCCATAAAGGTGGCACGAGAAAATCGGACGTCTTCAAAATAAAACGAAGGAACGATGAGATGTTAAAGGAGTTCCTGTCTAGGTTTCAGATAGAAAGAATGGAATTACCACCGATCTCCGATGACTGGGTAGTACATGCCTTTATGAAGGGAGTTCTATTGCGTCTCGACAGTTAAAGTAGAACCTGACCGAGTATCCAGTTGTGACGTGGTCGAACGTGCACAACTGTCATCAGTCAAAAATCAGGGTCAAGGACGATCAGTTGGGAGCCCCCTCGGGTTCCGTTCATCCTAGCAGATTCTGATAACAACTAGGACGGCAAATCAAACTAGAGTAAGAATTTGAGAAGTAAATGCGGAAGCAATAACAACAAGGAATTGAACAACTAGAATTAAAGAGATGAAAATAAAGGATATGGGAAAGATTCAAGGAAAGAATTCCAAGAACTTCCAAGAACGCAAGTTCTATAGTCTTGACAAGATCAAAGTAA
>MU778650.1:375745-456172 GCA_026770625.1 Nicotiana glauca
CTTTGAACAAAATACTTTATAGATTTATAGTTAAACCCAACTTGTATAAAGTTCTTAGTAGTAAAACAAAGATTTTTTTGGGAACAAATAAAAAAAGAACCAAATCCTAAAACTTTTAGGCTTGGTTGAAACAAGACACGATAAAAAAGGACAGAATATAAATATGCAGATTACAAAGAGTAAGAAAAATCAAGGATCCCCTTTTCTTGTTTTCTTTGTTAAATTTTTTTGAAACAACTTAGATACAAAAGAAATATCCTGGAGAGCAAGCAATTGTATCTATTTTTTTCTTTTTGTTTTAAACTGATTTTTTCTGTTTTTTTTCTTTGCTCTTAGTATTCAAGATATCCCAAGAATTATCAAGAACGAAATCTTGATAGAACCGCTCTGATACCACTTGATAACAACTAGGACGACAAATCAAACTAGAGTAAGAATTTGAGAAGTAAATGCAGAAGCAATAACAACAAGGAATTGAACAACTAGAATTAAAAAGATGAAAATAAAGGATATGGGAAAGATTCAAGGAAAGAATTCCAAGAACTTCCAAGAACGCAAGTTCTATAGTCTTGACAAGATAAAAGTAACAACGTGTTGATTTATGGAACAATCAAACGCCTTTACTTAAAAAGCAAAGCAAAACAATAGATTCGGATCTTGACCGCTTTACGAGTAATTTGACACAACAATTAATAACTAGTATTAATCGCCTTCTAAGAATACCACAAAGAAATTAAAGATATCATAAAAGAGAAGTAATCTTACTACCTTGAACTATGAACTAGTAAAGGTTGAAAGATAAATCTCAAAAGCACAAGTAACAAAGGTTCAAAAGAACTCTCAAAGTATGATATACTTAATCAATGATGTAGTGTCTTATGAATGAAAAGACCCCCTTATTTATAGGAGTGCAAAAACATTAAAATAATATAGGGGGTTGCTATAAAGTCATCTAAATTAGGTAGGGGGCATTTAGGGGTCACAATAGCCATCAATATTAAATGGAGGGGTGGCCAAGACCCTTTGGGGCAGATTTGGCCTTAAAACAACTAGTTTGGGCCATTGGTTTGGACCCCAATTGGGCTCCTTTTGTAACACCTCCATTTGGACCTCTTTTAAGCTCATTTTGAGCCCATTTGGTGTACTTCAAAGGCTGATTTGGGTGACCCAATCTTCCACCTTTTTGACTTCAATTTGAACCACCAAATAATTGTAAAACTTAGACACTTCTTCTCCTTTGGGCTTGAGCACTTCCTCTATAGTTAGAAGCTTCTTTATTTGGTATTGAAGTCCAGCAACCTTAGTCTTCAATTCTTTAGCTTGAGATCTTGTAAATGGCCTTCTTGGAGCATCCAAAACTCCATCCTTATCAGTAATGCTATCAGATTCATTGTCAATCCCTCGAGGGATACAGACAGGGAATCGAGATTGAACAGGGAACAGTATCAATCGTTTGTCAATAAGAGAAATAACGATTCAGATCGAATCACTCCTCGAAGAGATTAGAGAAACGACCGAAGGCAAAGTTCTCGGGGACTCATGAGTAAGAGCGGGTTCGATAAGCTTACTGACCCCGCGGAGGCACCGCTACTGTCGGAGTACAAATTTAGCATAGATTCATCAGAGATCGTGTCAGCTATTGGAAGGATCAAAGACACCAAATGGCCCAGGCCTACACAAACTGATCCTTCTCATAGGAACCCAAAGTTGATGTGCAAGTATCATGGAACACATGGTCATATAACAGAATATATCAGGTAGCTAAGAGAAGAAGTGGCTCGATTGTTCAACGAGGGCCATCTTAGAATTTTTAAGCGATCGAGCCAATAATCACTTCAGGGAGAGAAAAGCAAGGAAAAATGAGCAAGAAGAACCACAACATGTAATCCACATGATCATTGGCGGAGTTGATGTCCCTCAGCGACCTATATTAAAACGCAACAAGGTATCAATCATCAAAGAAAAATGGACTCGGAGCTATGTGCCCGAGGATGCATTATCGTTCTGTGATGAAGAATCAGAAGGCATATCTGAACCACACAACAACGCCCTGGTAATTTCTATCCTTTTAACTAAAATTCAAGTTAAACGTGTTTTAGTAGATCAGGTAGCTCAGCGAACATAATCAGATCGAGGGTTGAAGAGCCACTCGGCCTACAATATCAAATTGTACCTATATCTCGGGTCCTAAATGGCTTCAACATGGCGAGCGAAACAACAAAGGGCAAGATTATCTTGCCAGTAAATGTAGCCGGGACCATACAAGACACTGAATTACATGTCACCGAAGGTGATATGAGGTATAACGCACTCCTCGGGAGACCATGGATACACAACAAGAGGGCACTGCCCTCGACTCTTCACCAGATGAAGTTCCCAACAGGGGAAGGAGTGAAAACAGTCTACGGAGAACAACATGCTGCAATAGAGATGTTTGTATTCGAGGAAGTGGTACCGATACCAAAGCCCTCGACCTCGGAGAAATCGAGCATTGAAGGAAAACAGGCGGCCAAATAACAATCACCGCCTCTAGCCTCGACGGCATTTGAGCAACATGTAATCAAAGACGAAAATAAGGATCTCCTTACTCCTCAAACCTTCGTCATTCCCGAAGAGTCCGATGCAACCAAATCAACTGTCGAGGAGCTCGAGCAGGTCATTCTGACCGAATACTTGCCCAAGAGAAAGGTATACCTTGGAACGGGATTGACCACCGAACTCAGAAAAAAACTCATTCAGTTTCTTATTGATAATATGGATTGCTTTTCTTGGTCCATTTAGATATGACAGGGATTACATCGGAAATCACCACACATCAGCTAAGCACTGACCCTAGGTTCAAATCGGTGATGCAAAAAAGGAGGCATCATCTGAGGTAAAGCATGCTTTCATAAAAGATGAGGTAACCAAACTTCTTAAAATAGGATCAATTCGGGAGGTATAATACCCTGAGTGGTTAGCCAACGTAGTTTTATTTCCTAAGAAAGGAAATAAACTTAGAATGTGTGTAGGTTATAAAGACTTGAACAAAGCATGTCCGAAAGATTCTTTCTCTCTGCCCAACATCGATCGTAAGATCGATGCTACGGCCGACCATGAGATCCTAACTTTTTTCGATGCCTACTCCGAGTACAATCATATTCAGATGAACCCGGAGGACTAGGAAAAAACTTCATTTATTACTAAATTTGGAACTTATTGTTACAATGTAATGCCCTTTGGGCTAAAAAATGCAGGAGCTACATACCAATGCCTAGTTAACAAAATGTTCAAAGAACAAATAGGTAAAATAATGGAAGTTTATATTGATAATATGTTGGTTAAGTACCTGCGCGCAGAGGACCATTTAGTTCATTTGTAGGAAACATTCAAAATTTTGAGAAAATACAACATGAAGCTTAACCCGCAAAAATGTATCTTCGGGGTTGGCTCGGGTAAGTTCCTTGGCTTCATGGTATCGAATCGGGGTATCAAAATTAACTCTAATAAGATCAAAGCTATCGAGGATATCACAATCGTGGATAGCGTGAAGGTCGTGCAAAGGCTAACAGGAAGAATTGATGCCCTGGGTTGATTCATTTCAAGGTCATCGGATCAGAGTCACCGATTATTTTCCTTGATCAAAAAGAAAAAGGATTTCGCATGGAACCCAGAGTGCCAACAAGCCTTAGAAAAATTAAAGCGATATCTATTGATCCCGCCTTTGCTTCACACCCCGAAGGTAGATGAAACACTTTACTATACTTGGAAATATCTGAGATAGCGGTAAGTAGGGTACTAGTTCGAGAAGAGAAAGGTACGCAATTCCCTGTTTATTATGTAAGCCGAACTCTAAGAGACGCTGAAACTAGGTACCCTCACTCAAAAAAAAAATTAGCACTTGCATTGATAAGCACATATACAAAGTTGAAGCCATATTTTCAATGTCATCCCATATGTATATTAACCACCTACCCACTTCGAATTGTTTTGCATAAGCCCGAGCTATCAGGCCGATTGGCCAAATGGTCCATCGAAATTAATGGGTATGATATCAAGTATCAACCCTGAACGACCATCAAGTCTCAAATCCTAGCTGACTTCGTGGTCGATTTTACGCCGACCCTCGTACCCAAACTAGAGAAAGAACTCCTGCTAAGTTTGGGTACATCATTGGGGGTATGGACCCTTTTCACAGACAATGCCTCGAATGTGAAAGAGCCCGGGCTTGGCATTGTCTTAAAGCCACCCATGGGTGATACCATTAGACAATCTATCAAAACTTCTAGATTGACTAATAATGAGGCCGAGTATGAGGCCATAATTTCAGGTCTCGAGCTAGCTAAAAGCTTGGGAGCAGAAGTTATCGAAGCTAAGTGTGATTCTCTATTCGTGGTAAACCAAGTAAACAAAAGTTTCAAAGTTTGAGAGGATAGAATGCAACGGTACTTGGATAAACTATAGGTAACTTTGCACCGCTTCAAGGAGTAGACTCTGGATCATGTGCCTCGGGAACAAAATAGCAAGGCTGATGCACTTGCTAATATGGGATCCTCGGTCGAAGAAGATGACATCGTCTTGGGGACTGTCATCCAACTATCGAGTTATGTGGTTGAAGAGGGTCATGCCGAGATAAAGTCAAAAAGTTTGACATGGGACTAGAGGAATAAGTATATCGACAATTTGAAGAGTGAAAAACTCTCATCGGACCATAAAGAATCGAGGGCCCTACGAACCAAAGCTGCTAGGTTTGTATTAGATGAAGATGGAAATTGTACCAGAGAACATTCGATGGGCCACTGGCAGTATGTTTGGGGTCGGAGGAAACCGATTATGTTCTACGAGAAATCCATGAAGGCACTTGTGGGAATCACTCCGGCGCTGAGTTCTTGATCCGCAAAATCATCAGAGCAGGATATTAATGGGACAATATGGAAAAAGATACTAGGAATTTGTCAAAAATTATGATAAGTGCCAATGATTTGCACCGATGATCCATCAGCCCGGAGTAGGGGTATGCATTCGAATCGGTTTGTCGATAAAATGAATCGATTATTTGTTATCGATTTATCGATATCGGTTTATCGATTTATCGATTTCGATTTTGAAATTTTCCTTATTGAGTTATCAATTTTGATTTTGTCCTCTTCGATTATCGGTTTATCGATAAACCGATAAGTAAACTAAAAAGACAAATATACCTTTATTCTATAATACCCTTTCCTTTACACTAAGTCCCTAACCCTATTTTTCCTCTACCCATCAGTTTAGTTACCCTAGTGTCTATCTAACCCTATTAGTTTCTTCTTTCACTTTCAGCAGGTACGTAGCCGATCTTAAGACGACGCCCTCAACCGGTAAACATGGTACACGTCGCCTTTTACCGCAACTGTAAGTTTCCTTAATCTCATTAGTTCGTTTCCTATTATTAAGTTCTGTATTTGTCAAAAGCTCTTTTCGTTTTCTAGAAATTTGTATATAAATGATAAATGTAGAGAAGATTTAGTGTTAGAAACCCCTAGTATGAGTTAAAATGTCAATTAATGAGTATTGGAACAAATCAACTCCAAATGGAACTAAGTGGATTAAACTTATGTTAGGGCTTGGGTAGTCATTACTCTTTGTGGTAATGCTGAGATTAGTTTGAATATAAGCAAAGCTAAAGTCTGTTCTGATAGTATTATGGCCTGAGGATAAAGTGGTACAGCCAATCAAGAAAATGTTAAAATAACGTCAGTGAAATGGGGGGAGGACCAAGAGATTTCAGGTTCATATCCTAGTGGAGCAAAAAATACTAGGTGATTTCTTCTTATTTACCAATGAATATAGAGTTATCAAAAACAGAAAAGTTGAAGGCTTGCTAATCATTTTGTTTCATTTTTAACATTTAGTTATGCGTGTTTATAGCGATATACTTTCCGTAAAATCCCGTAAATTTTCTTATTGGTGTAATCGATAACCGAATCAATAATCCCTAAAAATCGATAAATCAAAATCGAAAAAATCGAACCTTTTTTAAACGATAACGATAAGCATATGTACAAATCGATAATCGATAAGTAATTATCGATAAGGTTCAAAATTGTATCGATAAATCAAATGCAAACCCCTAGCCCGGAGAATATATTCATTCGGTCCTATCCCTGTGTCCTTTTATGAAATGGGGAATGAACATAGTCGGACCCCTACCAACGGCCCCAGGTAAAGCTAAGTTTATTTTGTTTATGACTTATTATTTTTCTAAATGATTGGAAGCACAGACGTTTGAGAACGTCCAAGAAAAAGAAGTTATTGACTTCATCTGGGACCGCATCATATATCGATTCGGGATACCTGCCAAGATTGTATGTGACAATGGAAAACAATTCATCGACATCAAGGTGACGGAGTTCCTCGAAGCACATAATATAAAGAGGATTTTATCGGCACCGTACCACCCAATTGGAAATGGACAGGTCGAGTCAACAAATAAAACTATCATTCAAAACTTGAAGAAAAGATTGGACGATGCAAAAGGGAAATGGAGAGAAGTCCTATAAGAGGTCCTTTGGGCATATCGAACAACATCAAAGTCCAGCACAGGGCCTACCCCGTTCTCTTTAGTGTATGGCTCCAAGGCCCTTATCCCTGTAAAAGTCGGAGAACCCAGTGCCAGGTATCGCCATACATCGGAAGAGTCAAATCACGAGGCCATGAATACTAGCCCTGAGCTACTAGATGAAAAACGAGAAGCAACTCTTGTTCTGATGGCCGCGCAAAAGCAAATGATCAAAAGATACTACAATAGAAGGACCAACCTTCGACACTTCAAAATTGGGGGACTTAGATCTACGAGAAGTTACCCTCAATACTCGAGACCCAAATGAAGGGAAACTAGGCCCAAATTTGGAAGAACCGTACTGAGAGTCCTCAGAGTTGTTGTAAAGGATCTTACAAACTTAGCACAATGGAAGGTGAACGACTGTCAAATAATTGGAATGTATCATTACTTAAATGATACTATTTCTAAGGTATGAATGTATCTTTCCTGGCCATTTAAACTTGGAACTAACTTATTGTAGGTGTTCGATCGAAGCTATTGAAGGCACCTTTTTTGCACGAAAACCTTAGGTTTTAAAGCATGCGTTGCACTCTTTTTCCCTTAGACCGGGTTTGTCCCAAATAGAGCAAGGTTTTTAACAAGGCAACAACTATATGCTACCTAAGGAGAACTCAACAGTATCCAAGACTTCTTTTCAATCAACCTCGAATACTTGGAGGAATCACCCTCGGAGGTCATATTTTTTAAGAAAATACTTCACGCCTAAGATGGACTTGATATGAGAACTTTGTAATGGGCCAAACAGTCAGATGAACCGTGTCCATATAGAATAGTCAAAGCTCCGACGACAAAACACGTATGCATGTATCAATTATTTGAAGAAGCTTTCTGTTTATATAAAAAACACTTTATGTCTCAAAGAAGTCTACTGTTATACGAGCTTTAAACTTATAATCGTACAAGAAATGGCTTAATAGCCAAAGCACGAATGTAACCCATAGACACTTGGGGATTGTCATCGACAGTCAGCTCATCCGAATCATCGAAAACTCGGACTCACAAGACCTCAAAGAGGCATCCCCCCAAAACAAAGGCCAAGGCCAATATACTCGGGGAGTAACTTTTCGAACAAGTTCGAAAGGTTATCGGAAAACAAGTCCAAGAGGCACACACGAAGGCTACGGCCAAATTAAAGGCTACGACCATATAAAAGGCTACATCCATATTAAAGACTATGGTCATATAAAAGGCTACGACTAAAATAATGCGGCTCAGAGACATCCGACTTCCACTATAAATTAAAGTCCTTCAAAGACTTTGAAAAAACTGGTTAAACCATGGTACCCTCGGCAAAAGCAAAATATAAACGGCTTCGATAAATTCAGCCCTCGAATAATTTAAAGACTTCAATAACATCGGCCTTCGAAAAAACCTCAAGGGGTATTCGATTATGTTTACACAGGCTAATCAGGTTCCGATTCATGGAACCTTTGAAAAACCCAATGGGTATGAAAAACACATGCTAAGGCATAATAAAATTTTCACTAAGTCTTTTAGCTGAAAAGAGGGAAAAATTATATAGTCACTCTAGAGGCCGAATCGGCCCAACCTAAAGAGCCTAAGGGCTAACTTAAAGATCCTAAAAGCCGATATATAAGAGCCTAAGGGCCAACTTCAAAAGGCTTAATGGCCAAAACATATAGTGTTGGAGACCCCATTCACACTCAACTTGGACTCGAGAGTCCCGACATCCTAAGCTCGCGTCAAATAAATTTAAACTTACCTAGAGGATTATTATATTTATCAATAAAAAACCAAAGGTTTATTATGTTTCGAGTCCAAACCAGTACTTGGACCGATCATTCGAGTTATACAATCGAATTTTCCACAAATGAGGACAAAATGAAGTTCAACACAAGTTGAAGTTGAAACTAAGAGGTCTTTCTGTATTTCCAAGAAATGTTTGCAAAAGATATTTACAAATACCCACAAGGTGTCCTTACACAAAAACACTAAGTCAAGATGAAGAAACTTAAAACTACTCCGGGGCCACATATTCAGCAGTTGCATTTTCGGGAGCCTCTTCCTCGGGGACTTCATCTTCATCTCCTCTGCTCTCGGAGCCACTAGCTGAGTCATCCTCATCAGAAAGTAAAACAACAGCTTCTTCTTCCAAAGTCTTCACCCTTTAAATATCGGCTGAGAGATCAAAGCCGCGAGCATGCACCACCTTGAGGGTTACCCTCCGAGACTGTCGCCTGGCCTGGTCAAGTGCATATGATAACTTAACTTCGGCCACAATAGAGATCTCCTTTGCCCAGCCGTTAGCTGCTTCAGTGTTATCTTGGTACGAAGATATAATTGCCTCATCATCATATTTGGCATTGGCCAGCTCAGCAGTAGATTTAGCTTTAAGATCCTCGACTTTGCTGCCTTGAGACAGGCTCTCATACTTCACACTTTGAACCTGGCGTTCGAGTGAAGCCAACTGCTCCCGAAGAGTTTCTTTCTCAGAGGCAAGACTATCCATGCCTTGCCTCCACCCGAGGGTCTTGGTTCTCCTTCATCTTGAGCTCCTCTCAGAGCTGCTCCACCAGCTCTCCCATTTGTTGAAACTGTAAAGTAAAAGTGTTAGAAGACCGATCGAGCAAATCGATAAAAAAACTTTGAAGGGAATGTTACCTTTTCGGTTAGCGCGGTTTGTTCTTGGCGAGCCTTTGCCAGTTCGGCCTGAAGATTGCTGATCTCCACTCTTTCTTGACATAGAGGGTTTTAAGATTGTCCATCTCTTCCAAGATCTTCTTAAGCTCGGCCTCATATTGAGCAAGATCAGCTCGAGACTTGGAGAATGATTCCATATAGAGCATGATGGCCTTCACAAAAAGGGATAGGTTAAACTCAGAGCAACAAGGATAAAGCACAAACGTAATTTCAAAAGATAAAAACTTACTTGTTTGAAGAGCCGCCGTGCCTCGTCGAAAATGAAAGAAGCATCTGGATCGGGACCATCTTCGATCCCTGAAAAGCACTCTAGAAATATATTGTGCCCTTCGTGGCTCGTCCCCATATCAGGAGTTCTCATGTTCCGAGCATCTCGAAAATGCCCCTCGAAGAACTCAGGACCAGGCAGCGACTCATCCAAGTTGATTACCCCAAATGATCCACATGGATAATTCTCTTCTCTTTGAAGGACCTCGGGACCAGGCCCCTCGATCTCACCCTCCAAATGCCCTCCAAGATGAGGTGCTCTTTCGCTGCCCGATGGCTTGGGGATTTTGCTTGAACTACCCTAAAAAATCTCTACGGTTCTAGAATGAAGCACATCTGCCACCACCATTTCAACAGACTTCGAAGCACCGGTGCCTCCTCTTTTATTAGCTACCAATAGGAAGTCATCGTCATCTTCTTCTTCCTGATCCCGAAGGCATTGGTCCCTTCCAGAGATAAGGCCACCATGCCGGTCTTAGGCTTTTGAGTTGTGCTTTTCTTGGGCTTCTGTGACGACCGACCTGTCGTCACGTTAGTTACCGCGCTGTTTCCCCCATATTATGTTTCTCTATGATTTAATATCAGTATTTGAGTTGATCGGGTAGAGTTGGATTGGTTTTAGTTGGAAATGAGGCACTTAACCTATTAGAAGGAAGCTTGTTTTGAAAAAGTCAACCGAAAGTTGACTATATAGTTACATGGGCTCGGATATGAGTTCCAGTGGTTCGGTTAGCTTCGAGGGATGATTTGTGACTTAGGAGTGCGATCGGAATTGAATTTGGAGGCCCGATGTAGAATTAGGCTTGAATTGGCGAAGTTTGAATTTTGACGGATTCCGGTTGATAGGTGAGATTTTGATTCGGGGGTCGGAATGGAATTCCGAGAGTTGCTGCAGCTCCGTTAGGTGTTTTTGGATATGTGTGCAAATTTCAGGTCATTCAGACGTCGTTTGGTCAGGTTTTTGATCAAATGTGAGTTTCGGAAGAATTTCATAAACTTAGACTTGAATCTGTGGTGAAATGATGAATTTTGTGTTGTTTGGCGTGTTTTGATAATTGGAAAAAGTCTGTATGATGTTTTGGGGTATGTTGGTATTTTTGGTTGAGGTCCCGGAGGCCTCGGGGTGATTTCGGATGATTAACCGGGAAGTTTGGACTTAAGATTTGCTGCAGAAATTCACAGCAGGTGCAGCCCAGTTTTGTTCATCGCGTTCGCAGGGGCAGTCTCGCGTTCGCGTAGTTATGTTATGCTAGTTCATCGCGTTCGCGTAGAAGGGGCCAGGGGCCCTGCCTAATTTGGTCAATGCGTTTGCGAAGTATGGAACGCGTTCGCCGATGAGGGATAACTTGTGCATCGCGTTCGCGAGGAGAGGGACACATTCGCGAAGGTATAAAACCTGGAGCATCGCGATCGCGTGTTGGGTTACGCGTTCGCGTAGAGTTAATGACTGCTGGACAGTAGGGCTTTTAAACCATTTTGTTTCGCGAAGGTTAGCCATTTTCCACCATTTTTGCACCACCTTGAGAGCTTTTTGGTAGAGTTTGAAGGGGATTTTGACGGGAAGTGATTGGAGGTAAGTCTCGTGGCCTAGAAATACCATTTTATTGAATATTCAACCTTTAATTCTTAAAAATTTGGGTAAAAATTGGAAGAACTAGGGTTTGGTTTTCGGAATGTAAATTTGGAATTTGAAGGGGCATTTGAACTCCGATTTTGATGAATTTTATATGTACAGACTCGTGGCGAGATGAGGAATCTGGTGATGTGGATTTCGTAATTTTTCGAGAAGCGGGCCCGAGGCTCGGGTTTTGCCAACTTCGTATTTTTGGGTATTTTTCGAGTTCTTTCAGTTGGGTTATGTTCCATTAGCTTATTTTAACGTATTCCTTGTGGTTTTGGTTAGATTCTACACTTGAGGAGGTCGATTTGCGAGGAAAGCGCAAGACGAGCTAGGATTTCGGCCGGCTTGAGGTGAGTAATTGTCACGACCCAAAATCCACTAAGGGTCGTGGAGGCGCCGGACACCTCTGTCAGGCCAGCCAACTAACTTATCAATTAATTCCTCTTTTAATACTTTTGAAAATCTAAGGTTTTTCCTTCCATTTTTTATAAATAAAAGTTCACTACTAGAATTCAAATTTAAATATAACAGTTAGAACAAATCCGTTGTAAACCCTCCCAGAAACCCGGTGTCACAAGTACATGAGCGACTACTGATAAGAGAAATAAAGTACAATATCCGCCCAGAATACAGTGGGCGAAAAGTAAATACAGTACATTGGAAGGAACTACTCTAGCTATGGTCGCCTCAATGATGCAGCTCACCTAGTCCCAGCGTCATCCATGTTGCTACACCCAATAGGCTGCTAGAGGTGTATATACATGTGCAACAAAAATGCACAGAAGTGTAGTATGAGTATGTAATCAACGTTACTCAGTGAGCATCCCGCCTAATCCCGAAGGAGTAGAGACGAGATGGCTGACTTCGATACTCACTAGAGGTCCATTATCAATATTCTATAAGTGTGTGAATAATCATGGACTTATATAGAAGTCCTAACTGTGAAGCCAGATAAACAGGTAAAGACCTTCAACAATAAATCAAGGGCTTCCAAAGTCTATTCTTTATTATCTTATCAGTTTATGTCAAGCCACATATGGCCAATTCCACATTTGCAAATTTCCAAGTAACGGATAAACATGCGCAAGTGATGCCGAGGTCGATGGCCCGCTCCAACAGAATGTAAATTGTACACTGCCGAGGGTCGAGCAGCACGAACCAAAGATGCATCTATTATCACCGAGGCGTTCAGCCCGTCCCATAATTAAACACATATCCTGCTCGATAATCATCCATGCGACACAGGCACACATAATGTACATGCTCCATTAGTCAAATAAGAACTTATCGGGAAATATTTATTCAAATAAAACCAATTCTCCTTTAACAATTTTAAGAAATGAAGCTTAATCCTTTTAGAAATTTACTTACTAATTCGATGTGAGTTAAGCCATTCAAGCTACCAATGTGTTCACAATTAATCTACGTACACATGCTTTTGGGTCCTAACTACCCAGACAATAGCATAATAGTAGCTACTCACGGACTCTCGTCACCTCGTGCGTACGTAGCCCCCACAAATAGGAGCACATAATTAATTACTTCACCTATGGGGTAAATTCCCCCTCACAAGATTAGAGAGGAGACTCACCTCGCTCCGAAGACTAGCAACCGGCATTCTACATCCTTCCGAAGGCTTGAACCAATGCACAATGCACCAAAACTAGCCAATGATCACACAAATCCATTAATATATGCTCAACTATACTCCGCAACCCCATTTATAACCAATTCCCAACTCCGAACGAAAGGTTGACCAAAATTCCCTCGGGCCCACGTGCCCGGAATCCAAAATTTTTCGAAGGTAAAGATTACCCATAACCTTAGGAACTCAAATATATAATTTTCTCCTAATTCCATACTCAAAATCGTGGCTAAAATCCAAGATTTATAAAAAAAATTTCTAGGGTTCCATCCAAAACCCCAATATTTACTCTAATTTTCATGCTTAAATCCATATATAATTGATATATTTAACTCAAAAGTGATAGGGATGACTTACCTTAATCATTGACGACAAAATCCCCTCTTGAAGCTCCCCAAAAATCGCCCATGCCATGGAGAAATGGCCAATCCCCGACCTTAAAATGACATTCTGCTATCCAGGGCTTTCCGCTTCTGTGGAAAAATCCCGCTTCTGCGAAACCCGCTTCAGCAGAAAATGATCCGCTTTTGCGGTCCCTGGCTTCAGCCCATCTTCGCTTCATCGGAAGCCAAACAGCATCAGCGGTTCCGCTTAAGCGGTCAAAAAGCCGCTTCTGCGGCCACCTGGGCCTGACCCCCTTTCTGCTTCTGCAGAATATGCGCCGCTTTTGCGGCTCTTCCTCATGCCCCACCTTTTCGCTCCTATGGGCCTCAGACCGCATCTGCGGTCCAGGAACCGCAGATGCGGTTATGACAGAACCAGCACACTCAGCCTTCCAAATTTCCAAATTTCGATCCGTTAACCACCCGGAATTCACCCGAGGCCCCCGGTACCTCAACCAAACCTACCTACCAATCCCAAAACACATTACGGACTTGATTGAGGCCTCAAATCACATCAAACAATGCCGAAATCATGAATTACACCTCAATTCAAGCTTTATGAACTTTGAAATTTCCAACTTCTATTTTCGATGTTTAGACCTATCAAATCACGTCCGATTGACCTCAAATTTTGCGCACAAGTCATATTTGACATTACGGACCTACTCCAACTATCGGAATTGGATTCCGACTCCGATATCAAAAAGTCAACCCCCGATCAAACTTCTCAAAAACCTTCAAATTTCTATCTTTAGCCAAATGGCTTCAAAATGACATACGGACCTCTGAATTCACTTCCGATCGCGCTCCCAACTCCAGAATCACCATACGGAGCTACTCCCAGTCTCGGAATTCCAAGCGAACATTGATAACGCTGAAATGTACTCCAAGCCAAACTTAAGAGATTCTTTCAAAAATGCTAACTTCCACAATAGGTGCCAAAATGCTCCCGGGTTATCCAAAACTCGAACCGGGCATACGCCCAAGTCCGATTTCATCATACGAACCTGCTGGAACCTTCAGATCCTGATTTTGAGGTCGTTTACTCAAAAATCCAATCCTAGTTCATTCTTTCAACTTTAAGCTTCTCAAATGAGGATTTTCATTTAAATTTAACTCCGATCTTCTTGAATTTAAATTCCGACCATTCGAACAAGTCATAATACCTGAAATGAAGTTGTTCATGGCCTCCGACTACTGAACGGAGCGCTAGTACTCAAAATGACAGATCGGGTCGTTACATTCTCTCCCACTTAAATATACGTTCGTCTCGAACGTGCTGAGAACTACACTGGAGTAGTCTGAAATCACTGTTTAGCACCTCATGCACCTTCCCATGCTATCACGACTCAGTTGAGCACATTAGATCGATAAATTCTGAAGATATTCCCTTTTATTCAAACAAATAAGTCTTAGAGCCCAATTCCAACATCCGGAATTATATGCCAGGCCTGTTTCCAACATACGATCACCGTATCAATGACTATACGCTGTACTCAAACATGAATGCATAACTCTGCTGAATTCACACTTTGCATCACTTTACTCATAGGACCACAATAACATTTCTGTTCGAATTAATTGAAATTCCACGAATCCGATGCTCCGATTGCACCTCCTGACCTACATGGGTCTTGCTCTAACCTTTACAACACCGACACAGCGGAAGAGAGGATGCCGAAATTCATAACCAACTGTTAAATCAACAAATCATTGTGTCTATCCCCTGACATGAGTCATTGCCTCTTTCTGAACCATCTAATGGTCTTAGCTCCTTAGTTTACTTCAAATAATCCAATTGCATTAGTCGTAAGTCCAGTAGTCTCGTCTCACCCAGTACGAATTGCTCAGGCAATAAGCCACTCTGAATGCGATCACAATCTCATATGATGCCACAATGTGCCAATAGGCCACCAATCCGAACACAACACCAATAGGAAATGGAACTCTGGAAGGAATTAACTAACCCCTGCACTAATACGGACTTTCCTTAGAAAATAGGAAGCAGGACATACAAAATTGGCATATAGAAAATTACACTCATCATCACACTGTTGCGGCGTGCAACCTGATCCATACAGCATAACCATGGCGGCATGCCATCCGATCCTCACAATATAACCATGGCGGCGTGCCACCTGATAATAGGATATATCATCGCCATTTATGTTGTAGATACCCATGCTTTGTTGTTATTTTTGTTATGGAAATTGCCGATTAAATGTTTGAATTGATGCTATTTGGTTTCGCAGGGAATGCAAGATAGACAAAGAACAAAATGAAGCGTTTGGAGGCAAGAACGTACATAAATCACCCACTTGAGAAGTACCCGAGTGCAAAAGAGAAGTTAAAAGAATTAAAAGCTGGAAGCAAGATTTACAGGGATTTCCGCGGTCGACCACGATCGATGTCGCGGCCGCGGGAGATGCTGGGCTATTCAAGAATTTCAGGGGCCAAAGTGTAAATCGGGAAAAGTTTTGTAAACCCTTTATATAATGTAGGAAACTCGCCCAAAGCTAGTTTAGGCTTAATTTTGGAGTTTATTGGCAAGAGAAACAAGTGTGAGAGATCACAAAAACACCATTACTTTTATTCTTCTTAAGTTTTTTTTTTTTGCAATTTATGATTATGAATTCTTTAGCTATTGATTTACCCATTATCATGAGTAGCTAAATACTTAATCTAAGGTTTTGATGGAACCCGTTGGGAATTACTTGGTTGTTTTATCAATATAATTAGGTTTTGTTGTTTAATCTCTAATTGTTCATATACGTTTTGATTGTGGAATAGTTGAAAGGGCCCTCAATTATCCGTTCCTATTTATTGTGTATCTTCTTGAGAGAGAGTGCATATTTAGGTGATTGTATGAACAACATCACTCCCGGAGTATAGACGAGAGTCATAACCGAGGGTTTAGGGGTTGGATTAGAGATAACAAAATCCCGGGTGCAATCTAAGTGAACTGTTTTGTGAAATTAGCTAACGTAACTTGAGAGAGTGCGTTTAGTAGATTATTATAATTGCTTGAGAAAGAATTATGATAAATTGAGAGTTCATGATTGTTAGAGATAGATAAATCCGAATTATAAGAAATATACAACCAAGGAAAAGACCAACGGGGGAAATCAATACCTTAGACCTTGTTTATATTGTTTACACATCAAGCATAGTTACTTTTCAGTATTTATTATTTTCAGTATTAGCGGTTAGATAATCAACAATTGTGAATCCGAAAGTTTGAGAAAACAGGTTGTGGGAATTGAGTAACTCTGACAATGTTAATTGGTGGGTTAATTCTCTGTGGTTTGACTCTGGGCTACAATACTCAGATTATATTTGCAACGCCCGCATAGTCTTTTGTGAGACTCAGTTGAGCGTGATCACCACCCGATCCTCACAATATAACCATGGCGGCATGCCACCCGATCCTCACAATATAACCATGGCGGCGTGCCACCCGATCCACACGTAGAACTCATATAAGAAGATACACATCGAGCTAATTTTCTCATTGCAATAAAGTACCGAATCTAGGTCACAAGCACGTTAAGTGCATAATGCCATCCCTGAGGGGATATATAGCGCGATAAGCTACAAACTCAAGCACATCTGAGGTACGATACAAGATCTAAATCTCAAAAGCCATCTTGCTCACATAACACCATCGCAACGCGGAACCTCAACACATACACAATTTCTCAGGCCGTCTCAAAACTCACACGGTGCAATGTATTACTTCATGAAATATCTGACAACGAGATGACACCCTGACTACTCCATAAGGAGTGAAATACTGAAATTAACACAGCTAGCCTACCATAAAGCCCAAATTCACATTTAAATCCATCCACCGACCTCAAGTCGATCCTGATCGTGCCAAACTAGGCCAATAACC
This sequence comes from Nicotiana glauca, assembly GCA_026770625.1. Classification (NCBI taxonomy): domain Eukaryota; kingdom Viridiplantae; phylum Streptophyta; class Magnoliopsida; order Solanales; family Solanaceae; genus Nicotiana; species Nicotiana glauca. The sequence goes on from MU778650.1 coordinate 392,798, forward strand.
TTTCAGAGGTCCATGCTAACTTCTCTCTTCTCATAACACACAAGAACATCCATCATGACTAGAGCGAACCTCCACAGTCTATAACCCAACGAGCCGAGTGCCCTTCAGGCATACATTCTCAAATTGATGACATTTCCACAATCCTCATACTTGCTTAAATCTTTAGTCAATCAAGCGACTACATGTCACACTTACAAAATCTTCCCGTGGGACACGCTCCCACAATCTTCTGAAATAAGTACCGAGTCCGTACCTTTAAAGCTTCAAATACACTAACGCTGAAAAGCGATCAAGAATCCTTACCAGGAGGCAAAGCCTTTTTCACATCGACCTCAGGTGGCACTGAAGACAATACCAATTTACTTTAATCATTCAACCACTTCCTTGCTCATCCGAGCTCGTGATATCCTTGCTAGCCCAAGCTGCAACCTTGATCCTCACTTCGTATTTCCATGCTACTTACTGCACCCAACGTGACAACATACGATAGCACACGATTTTTCATCATAACTGCAAAATCATTAATATTGTAACACTTCGTCATATACGAACTTTTCACTTAACTCACTCCAGGAGAATCATAGCAAAACACAGGTAAATTTCCATAGCTGTAGGATATGCAAATCTTCAAGTAGTGGTCCAAGCCACCACAGCCCTTTCGAAATCCGCTTTTACTTAACGAGCCATATCAGAAGAATGCCCCTAATAAATCATCAATCACGGCGGCCGACAAACCTCACACGTACCGCCACAAATCAAACACATAACTTGAGCACGCTGAATGGACGGACCATAGGCTCCAACATGCCAAATTCAACTATGGCTAATCAATCCCTTTCCTTCCAATTTATCCTTGATTGCTTTGGAACTAATACTAACTCTCTTCAACACATAACATAGTCCATCTACACTCTCCCCGAGTGACCTTGAATTGCGAGACCATGTTGTCTCAAATCTCACGAATTATTTCACATTTCTCAAATGCCATACCACAAGGTAGCACATCATAGAACATTCTGGGCACCTTCTCATAAGCTGCTACAGAGCTTGATTCTTAATTGTACTTATAGGCTTGAAATCATCGGGCACCACACTTTAACTTCTGAATCCACTGGGACCATTATTGAGAGCCACCCGCTCTGACTTGGTCCCGAATATAATTCACTTCATAAATCTCATAACACACGAATACCCTCTCGGCGAAGCACCCGGCGAAAATCACTTTCTCTGAAACTTGTATCCATACAAGGCATAAATCCTGAACCTTTTTCCAAGTCCGGACATGTGCCAATAAGGCCAACCATCGCATGCCTCCAAAAATTCATTTGCTCGAATTACCACTTATGATCTTTTCTCATAGCTGAAATAATCCATCAATATGCTAATAACCAGAAATCACGCAAGTAATCAATCATACAGCCTGATCACAAGCAGTGGGACTCTCCCACTTAGCTTGAGGCCATCATTTCACATTCTTGAGTCCGCCCGACTCTCTGTATAATTTCATCATTTCCTCAGAATCTTCCTGTACATCCCCATCTTTCATATTTTGAGACATCATCCACATTCGCACGACCGATCTCTTTGTTGAACAACCAATATAATTCTTTGCAGAAGCTTCGCCAACCACGCGACCGCTAACCTACTCACGGGAAATAACCCACCTAGGGGAATCACCTCCCGACATCTTCCCACGCTGCTACACGGGGTACATTCACTATGACACCATTAGCCCATACTCCATATCATATCCGCAGGCTTCAATCACAAATCTTTAAAATCCCCAATTCGATCCAAACTCTCCTTAAGGCGCGTAGTCTTCTTACTATCAAGCCCGTATGCAACCCCCGCCACTCTCCCACTTTGGCGGAACTCGTCTCTCTAATCGGTCACTCGACCTTGCTTCTCATACTCGGCTTTTTAGAAATTTTAAACACCAACTGACACTTCCCACATGTCCTTCCTCATACTTTACTACTCAATTCTTGCTTTAAATGAAATCTATCTTTGTGGCACTTGAATCCGCTGTTGCTACTAACTTCAAGCCTTTCTAGAGGTCATCTTTATCGAACCATCAACATTTGCAGTACTGATTCAGTCCGGAACCACATCATTCCGCGATATCTGATAGTTTCCTCTTCAATAGTATTTCACAATATTCCGCCATAAGGCGAATTCTAGCAGATTATAACATCGACGAACTTGGTACGTCCCAACAGGACCACGACACCCCATCATAGAAGAAAAACTCCACCACGCTTGCAAATGCCAAGTCTCATTACTTTCACTAGCCCACATCTGACCATTCTTAATCTGACTGCCTTTTCCCCTGCCAAAAATAAAATACTAAATCCCTTGATTACACGCTGAGTAAACCTCCCTTCAATTCATCCACTGCCCCGACACGTGGACAAACATCCTACCATCACAACAACACTGCGAAAAATCGCTCATGAGCATCATGGCAACCTGTGCCTAGCTTCAAGGCTCTTAGAAGTTCTGCTACTGAGCTGACCAATAGAATACCCTTCCATAAAGCAACTATAATAGTCCAATTAACTATACCGGGAAAATCATCCCGCACCACATTTGTAGTGACATTTCAATTATTCAAATTCTCGATTTCTAGCAAGCGCTTGCGTCGCGTAAGATTGAGTAGGAAGGAATCAAAGGCATAAGCCTCAAAGGAATAGAACCGCACGATAAGGAAATCAAGAAGGGAAGTACTCCTAACAGTCATGCAGCCTCCCGAGGATAAGTATAGACGTCTCCGTACCGATCCGCGAGACTCTACTAGACTTGCTCATGATTCGTGAGACCGACGGGAACTTAGTGCTCTGATACCATGTTGTCACGACCCAAAATCCACTAAGGGTCGTGGAGGTGCCGGACACCTCTGTCAGGCTAGCCAACTAACTTATCAATTAATTCCTCTTTAATACTTTTGAAAATCTAAGGTTTTTCCTTCCATTTTTTATAAATAAAAGTTCACTACTAGAATTCAAATTTAAATAATAACAGTTAGAACAAATCTGTTGTAAACCCTCCCAAAAACCCGGTGTCACAAGTACATGAGCGACTACTGATAAGAGAAATAAAGTACAACATCCGCCCGGAATACAGTAGGCGGAAAGTAAATACAGTACATTGGAAGGAACTACTCTAGCTGCGGTTGCCTCAATGATGCAGCTCACCTAGTCCCAGTGTCATCCATGCCGCTACACCCAATAGGCTGCTAGAGGTGTATATACATGTGCAACAAAAATGCACAGAAGTGTAGTATGAGTACATAATCAACGTGTACTCAGTGAGTATCCCGCCTAATCCCTAAGGAGTAGAGACAAGATGGCCGACTTCGACACTCACTAGAGGTCCATTATCAATATTCTATAAGTGTGTGAATAATCATGGACCTATATAGAAGTCCTAACTGTGAAGCCAGATAAACAGGTAAACACTTTCAACAATAAATCAAGGGCTTCCAAAGTCTATTCTTTATTATCTTATCAGTTTATGTCAAGCCATATAGGGCCAATTCCACATTTGCAAATTTCCAAGTAACGGATAAACATGCCCAAGTAATGCCGAGGTCGACGGCCCGCTCCAACAGAATGTAAATTGTGCACTACCGAGGGTCGAGCGGCACGAACCATAGATGCATCTATTATCACCGAGGCGTTCGGCCCGTTCCATAATTAAACACATATCCTGCTCGCTAATCATCCATGCGACGCAGGCACACATAATGTACATGCTCAATTAGTCAAATAAGAACTTATCGGGGAATATTTATTCAAATGAAACCAATTCTCCTTTAACAATTTTAAGAAATGAAGCTTAATCCTTTTAGAAATTTACTTACTTATTCGATGTGAGTTAAGCCATTCAAGCTACCAATGGGTTCACAATTAATCTACGTACACATGTTTTTTGGTCCTAACTACCCGGACAATAGCATAATAGTAGCTACGCACGGATTCTCGTCACCTCGTGCGTACGTAGCCCCCCATAAATAGGAGCACATAATCAATTACTTCACCTATGGGGTAAATTCCCCCTCACAAGATTAGAAAGGAGACTCACCTCGCTCCGAAGACTAGCAACCGGCATTCTACATCCTTCCGAAGGCTTGAACCAATGCACAATGCACCAAAACTATCCAATGATCACACAAATCCATTAATATATGCTCAATTATACTCCGCAACCCCATTTATAACCAATTACCAACTCCGAACGAAAGGTTGGCCAAAATGCCCTCGGGCCCTCGTGCCCGGAATCAAAATTTTTCGAAGGTAAAGATTACCCATAACCTTAGGAACTCAAATATATAATTTTCTCCTAATTCCATACTCAAAATCGTGGCTAAAATCCAAGATTTATAATTTTTTTTTCTAGGGTTCCATCCAAAACCCCAATATTTACTCTAATTTCCATGCTTAAATCCATATATAATTGATATATTTAACTCAAAAGTGATAGAGATGACTTACCTTAATCATTGACGACAAAATCCCCTCTTGAAGCTCCCCAAAAATCACCCATGCCATGGAGAAATGTGATAGAAATGGCCAATCCCCGACCTTAAAATGACATTCTGCTATCCAGGGATTTCCGCTTTTGCGGAAAAATCCCGCTTCAGTGGAAAATGATCCGCTTTTGCGGTCCCTGGCTTCAGCCCATCTTCGCTTCAGCGGAAGCCAAACAGCATCAGCGGTTCCGCTTAAGCGGTCAAAAAGCCGCTTCTACGGCCACCTGGGCCTGACCCCCTTTCCGCTTCTGCGGAATATGCGCCGCTTTTGCGGCTCTTCCTCATGCCCCACCTTTTCGCTCCTACGGGCCTCAAACCACATCTGCGGTCCCGCTTCTGCGGTCCAGGAACCGCAGATGTGGTTATGACAGAAGCAGCACACTTAGCCTTCCAAATTTCCAAATTTCGATCTGTTAACCACCTGGAATCCACCCGAGGCCCCCGGGACCTGAGCCAAACCTACCTACCAATCCCAAAACACATTACGGACTTGCTCGAGGCCTCAAATCACATCAAACAATGCCCAAATCATGAATTACACCTCAATTCAAGCTTTATGAACTTTGAAATTTCCAACTTCTATTTTCGATGTTTAGACCTATCAAATCACGTCCGATTGACCTCAAACTTTGCGCACAAGTCATATTTGATATTACGGACCTACTCCAACTTTCGAAATTGGATTCCGACTCCAATATCAAAAAGTCAACCTCCGGTCAAACTTCTCAAAAATCTTCAAATTTTTATCTTTAGCCAAATGGCTTCAAAATGACCTACGGACCTCCGAATTCACTTCTGATCGCGCTCCCAACTCCAGAATCACCATACGGAGCTACTACCAGTCTCAGAATTCCAAGCGGACATTGATAACGCTGAAATGCACTCCAAGCCAAACTTAAGAGATTCCTTCAAAAATGCTAACTTCCACAATGGGCGCCAAAACGCTCCCGGGTTATCCAAAATCCAAACCGGGCATACGCCCAAGTCCGATATCATCATACAAACCTGCTGGAACCTTCAGATCCTGTTTCTGAGGTCGTTTACTAAAAAATCCAATCTTAGTTCATTCTTTCAACTTTAAGCTTCTCAAATGAGGATTTTCATTTAAATTTATCTCTGATCTTCCTGAATTTAAATTCCGACCATTCAAACAAGTCATAATACCCAAAATGAAGCTGTTCATGGCCTCCGACTACTGAACGGAGCGCTGGTACTCAAAAAAACCGGTCGGGTCGTTACAGTAATGGTTATGAATGATGCCCGCGTCCGCAGGACCCGATTTCTCCTTTTGCCTTTTCTTTTACTTCTGCACCTAGACTTTCATATGTATAGGATGTTGCTCCATTATATCTAGAGGCTCTGACTCATGACGCCAGATGTGATATGAGCTGATTTGATATTATTGTGGTTTCCTCACAGTTTTTATTACTATCACAGACTGAGATTTTGCTTAATTGATATTTTAAATTTGATAACTGATAAGAAGCTTTGTAAATTGGGTTTGAGAATGTTATAAAGGTCGGGATTTCCTAATAAGGTGTTGGGCGCCATCATGACCGGGGTTTGGGTCGTGACAAGATGGTATCAGAGCCTAGGTTACCAAGTCTCGCGAGTCATGAGCCGGTTTAGTAGAGTCTCGCAGATCGATACAGAGACATCTATACTTATCCTCGAGAGGCTGCAGAACCTTTAGGAAAAAAATTCATATTCTTGAAATTCTTGTCGTGCGACTTTGTTGATCCAAGAACTAAATTTCTGTATTCTATTCTCTCGCAGCTGGAGAGAACCCGTGCTACCGGACGTGGAGGACGACCACCAGTACCACCTCCTCGAGATCGTGGATGCGTCCGTGGTCGTGGTTGAGGCAGGGCAGCAGGGGCAGTACCGGTTGATCCACCAGTTGCCCCCATTCAGGATCAGCCTCCAGCAGCACTTGCTCAGGCACCAGCTGTGCCTATTGTGATTCCGGGTCTTCAGGAGGCCCTAGCTCAGATTCTATCAGTTTGCACTAGCCTGGCTCAGGCAGTCTCGGCCACTACTGCCGCAGTTGCTTCTCAGACCGAGGGTATTCATCAGACCCCCGCAGCTCGCACGCCTGAGCAGGTAGTGTAGGGTTTGCAGACACCAGAGACACCATCAGTTCAGCAGGTTGCCCCGGTTCAGGGTAATGGGGTTCCAGTGATGCCAGACGATGAACAGCGTCGTCTTGAGTGGTTCAGCAGGCTCTCACCTCATACTTTCAGTGGTATTCCAGGCGAGGATGCCCAGGGTTTTCTCGACAAGTGTCGATGTATGTTTCGGACAGCAGGGATCTTAGAGTCGAGCGGGGTATCATTTACCACCTTTCAGTTCTCAGGAGCAGCCTTTGCATGGTGGAAGGCATATGAGCAGCGTAGGCTGGCAGGTGCAGCGCCGTTGTCATGGCAGGAGTTCTCCACTATTTTTCTGGAGAACTGGGTACCACGGTTGTAGAGAGAGGAGCTGCGTAGGCAGTTTGAGTGGCTTCATCAGGGAGATATGACTGTGACGCAGTATGAGGTGAGATTCTCAGAGTTGGCTCGTTACGCTCCATGGATGGTCCCGACTGATCAGGAGCGGATTAGATAGTTTGTGGACAGACTTATTTATCCCATCCGTATTCTGATGACTCGAGAGAGGATCCTGAGCCATACCTTTGAGGATGCAGTGGATATTGCTCGTGATATTGAGACGGCTCGCCATCAGGAGAGAGAGGAGAGGGAGGCCAAGAGGCCTCGAGGATCACGTAGCTTCAGTGGTGCTCCATCTAGAGACCAGATTCAACAGAGCAGAGGTCGTTCTTTCAGGCCTCATCATTCAGCTCGCTCAGAGTATCGTGGGTCATCTTCTGGTCGGGGTTATCAAGGCTCTCAGCAGAGTCAGCCATCTCTTAGTGCACTTCCAGCGCAGAGTTCGTCTCATGCCCCATCTGTTCAGGGTTCATCCCGGCCGAGTGCATCAGCTAGCCACTTTGGCGCGAGAGGTTCACTTCAGTCCCAGTTCCCAACACCCAGGAGTTTCTATGAGTGTGGTGAGTTCGGGCATATGCGAAGGGAGTGTCCCCGCCGTGCATCCAGTTCATCTCAGCAGAGGGGCCAGCCCTCATCTTCTGGCCCAGTATCTTCAGCACCCGCCCCGCCAGCTAAGGGTGAGGGACAGACAGCTAGGGGTTACCCCAGAGGGGGAGGCTGATCGAGTGATGGTCAGGCTCGATTATATGCTCTTCAGGGCCGGTCAGATGCTAATGCTTCGGATGATGTTATCACAGGTATTATTTCAGTCTGCCACAGGGATGCCTCTATTTTATTTGATCCTGGATCTACTTATTCCTATGTATCTTCATACTTTGCTCATCATTTGGGTACGACCCGAGGGTGTCTTGCGTTACCTGTGCACGTATCTACCCCGGTGGGCGATACTATTATTGTGGTTCATGTATATCGATCCTGTCTTGTTACTATTGAGGGCCAGAAGACCCGAGTTGATTTGTTGCTGTTGAGCATGGTAGATTTTGATGTTATTCTGGGCATGGATTGGTTATCTCCGTGCCATGCTATTCTAGACTGTCACGCCAAGACAGTTACATTGGCTCTGCCGGGTATTCCGAGGATCGAGTGGCATGGTATGACTGATTATGTACCCAGCAGGGTAATCTCTTTATTAAAGGCCCAGCGGATGGTTGAGAAGGGATGTTTATCATATTTGTCATTTGTGAGAGATGTTAGAGCTGAGACTCCTAGCCTTGATTATGTTCTCGTTATGTGGGATTTTCCAAATGTGTTTCCAGCGGACCTGCCGGGCATGCCACCGGATAGGGACATTGATTTCGGTATTGATCTGGTGACGGGAACTCAGCCTATCTCTATTCCTCCCTATCGTATGGCACCAGCTTAGTTGAAGGAGTTGAAGGAGCAGCTTCAGGAACTCCTAGTTAAGGGGTTTATTCGTCCTAATGCTTCACCGTAGAGTGGACCGGTCTTATTTGTGAAGAAGAAAGATGGCACAATGAGAATGCGTATTGATTAAGGACAGCTGAACAAGGTGACAGTGAAGAATAAGTATCCACTACCCCGTATTGATGACTTGTTTGATCAGCTCCAGGGAACGAGGGTATTCTCGAAGGTTGATCTTCAATCAGGCTATCACTAGCTGAGGATTAGGGATTATGATATTATGAAGACATATTTCAGGACGAGATATGGGCATTTTGAGTTTCTAGTTATGTCTTTTGGGCTGACTAATACCCCAGCCGCGTTCATGCATTTGATGAACAGCGTGTTCTGGCCGTATCTGGATTCATTTGTGATTGTGTTTATTGATGACATCCTGGTGTACTCACGTAGCCAGGAGGAGCATGCTCAGCATTTGAGAGTAGTATTGTAGAGATTGAGGGAGGAGAAGCTTTATGCAAAGTTCTCCAAGTGTGAGTTCTGGCTTGGGTCTGTGCTTTTCTGGGAAACATGGTGTCCAGTGATGGTATTCAGGTTGATCCGAAGAAGATAGAGGCGGTGTAGAGTTGGCCTAGACCGACCTTAGCCACTGAGATTTGTAGTTTCCTTGGGTCGGCAGGGTATTATCACCGGTTTATTCAGGGATTTTCTTCTATTGCGTCGCCCTTGACCAAGTTGACTCAGAATGGTGCTCCATTTGTGTGGTCCGAGGAGTGTGAAGAGAGCTTTCAGAAGCTCAAGACATCTTTGACCACGACTCCAGTATTGGTATTGCCATCAACTTCAGGTTCCTACACTGTGTATTGTGATGCCTCGAGAGTTGGGATCGGATGTGTGCTGATGCATGAGGGTAGAGTTATTACATATGCTTCTCGTCAGTTGAAGCCCCATGAGAAGAACTACCCTGTGCACGATTTGGAGTTAGCAGCTATAGTCCATGCTCTAAAGATTTGGAGGCACTACTTGTATGGCGTTTCTTGTGAGGAATCGCAGCCTTCAGCACCTATTCAAACAGAAAGATCTTAATTTGAGGCAGCGGAGGTGGCTTAAGTTGCTCAAAGATTATGACACTACCATATTGTATCACCCGGGGAAGGCCAATGTAGTGGCCGATGCTTTGAGCCGGAAGGCGGTTAGTATGGGCAGCTTGGCATATATTCCAGTTGGGGAGAGGCCCTTTGCAGTTGATGTTCAGGCTTTGGCCAATCAGATGGTGAGATTAGATATTTCAGAGCCGAGTTGGGTGTTGGCTTGCGTTGTTTCTCAGTCCTCCTTGTATGACCGCATCAGAGAGCGCCAGTATGATAATCCACATCTGCTTGTCCTTAAGGACAGAATTTAGCATGATGATGCCAGAGATGTGACCATTGATGATGACGATGTGTTGAGGATGCAGGGCCAGTTTTGCGTGCCCAATGTGGATGGGCTTCGGGAGTTGATACTAAAGGAGGCCCACAGCTCGCGGTACTCCATTCATCCGGGTGTCGCAAAGATGTATCAGGACATACGACAGCATTACTGGTGGAGGAGGATGAAGAAGGATATTGTGAGTTACGTAGCTCGATGTATCAACTGTCAGCTGGTCAAGTACGAGCATCAGAGACCGGGCTGTGTTCTTCAGCGCATGGTTATTCCTGAGTGGAAATGGGAGAGGATTACTATGGATTTTATGAGTGGTCTCCCGCGGACTTTGAGGAAGTTTGATTCAGTTTGGGTGATTGTTGATCGGCTGACCAAGTCCGCGTACTTCATTCCAGTATGTACTACTTACTCTTCGGAGCGGCTGGCAGAGATCTTTATTCGGGAGATTGTCAGGTTACATGGGGTTCCAGTGTCTATTATCTCGGATAGAGGTACTCAGTTCACTTCTCAGTTCCGGAGGGTATTTCAGTGGGAGCTGGGTACGCAGGTGGAGTTGAGCACAACATTCCATCCTAAGATGGACGGGCAGTCCGAGCGCACTATTCAGATTTTGGAGGACATGTTGTGTGCCTGTGTTATTGATTTTGGAGGTTCATAGGATGATTTTTTGCCGCTTGCAGAGTTTGCCTACAACATCAGTTATCAGTCGAGCATTCAGATGGCCCCGTATGAGGCGTTGTATGGTAGGAGGTGTAGATCTCCTGTTGGATGGTTCGAGCCCGGCGAGGCTAGATTGTTGGGGACCGAGATGGTTCAGGATGATTTAGAGAAGGTGAAGTTGATCTAGGAGAGGCTTCGTACAGCACAGTCGCGCCAGAAGAGTTATGCGGATCGGAAGGTTTGTGATGTGTCTTATATGGTAGGCGAGAAGGTTTTGTTGAAGAGTTCGCCCATGAAGGGTGTTATGTGGTTCAGGAAGAAGGGGAAGCTGAGCCCGAGGTTCGTTGGGCCTTTTGAGATACTCAGGAGGATTGGAGAGGTGGCATATGAGCTTGCCTTGCCACCCAGCTTGTCTAATGTGCATCCGGTATTCCATGTGTCTATGCTCCAGAAGTATGTTGGGGACCGTCTCATGTGTTGGACTTCAGCACGGTTCAGTTGAATGATGATTTGTCATATGATGTGGAGCCGGTGGCTATTCTGGGTCGACAGGTTCGAAAGCTGAGGTCCAAGGATATCGCTTCAGTGAAGGTGCAGTGGAGAGGTCGGCCCATGGAGGAGGCTACTTGGGAGACCGAACAGGAGATGCGGAGTAGATATCCCCACCTATTTGAGGCTCCAGGTATGTTTCTTGACCCGCTCGAGGACGAGCGTTTGTTTTAGTTGGGGAGGATGTGACGACCCAGCCCGTCGTCACATGAGTTACTGCCCCGTTTCCTCCATATTATGTTTCTCTATGATTTAATATCAGTATTTGAGTTGATCGGTTAGAGTTGGATTGGTTTTAGTTGGAAATGAGGAACTTAGCCTCTTAGAAGGAAGCTTATTTTGGAAAAGTCAATCAGAATTTGACTATATAGTTAGAGGGCTCATATGTGAGTTCCGGTGGTTTGGTTAGCTTCGGGGAATGATTTGTGACTTAGGAGTGCGATCGGAATTGAATTTGGAGGCCCGATATAGAATTAGGCTTGAATTGGCGAAGTTTGAATTTTGACGGATTCCGGTTGATAGGTGAGATTTTGATCTGGGGGTCAGAATGGAATTCCGAGAGTTGCTGTAGCTCCGTTAGGTGTTTTGTATATGTGTGCAAAATTTTAGGTCATTCGGACGTCGTTTGGTCGGGTTTTTGATCGAATGTGAGTTTCGGAAGAATTTGATAAACTTAGACTTGAATCCGTGGTGAAATGATGATTTTTGTGTTGTTTGGCATATTTTGATAATTGGAACAAGTTCGTATCATATTTTGGGGTATGTTGGTGTTTTTGGTTGAGGTCTCGGGGGCCTCGGGGTGATTTCGGATGATTAACCGGGAAGTTTGGACTTAAGATTTGCTGCAGAAATTCACAGCAGGTGCAACCCAGTTTTGTTCATTGCGTTCGCAGGGGCAGTCTCACCTTCGCATAGTTATGGTATGCTAGTTCATCGTGTTCGCGTGGGCTTAGTCGCATTCGCGTAGAAGGGGCCAGGGGCCCTGCCTAATTTGGTCAATGCGTTCGCGAAGTATGGAACGCGTTCGCGGATAAGGGATAGCTTGTGCATCGCGTTCGTGGGGAGAGGGACGCGTTCGCAAAGGTATAAGACCTGGAGCATCGCGATCGCGTGTTGGGTTACGCATTCGCGTAGAGTTTATGACTGCTGGACAGTAGGGCTTTTAAATCATTTTGTTCCGCGAAGGTTAGCCATTTTCCACCATTTTTGCACCACCTTGAGAGCTTTTTGGTAGAGTTTGAAGGGGATTTTGAACTCCGATTTTGATGAATTTTATATGTATGGACTCGTTGCGAGACGAGCAATCCGGTGATATGAATTTCGTAAATTTTCGAGAAGCAGGCCGGGGGCTCGGGTTTTTCCAACTTCGTATTTTTAGGTATTTTTCGAGTTCTTTCAGTTGGGTTATGTTCCATTAGCTTATTTTAACGTATTCCTTGTGGTTTTGGTCAGATTCTACACTCGAGGAGGTCGATTTGCGAGGAAAGCGCAAGACGAGCTAGGATTTCGGCCAGCTTGAGGTGAGTAATGGTTATGAAATATATACTGAGGGTTTGAAACCCTATATTTGCACTATGTAGAGATGAGATACGCGCCGTATGATGAGCGTGGTGATGTTACTGCTAGGGATTTGGACTCGGTCCATCCTGATTGATGACTCTACTGTACTTTTGACTGAGACTGAGGTTATATCCGTATATTTTGGGCTAGTTGCTACATTTGGGGCCTTGTGCCGATCTGTACAACCCTTAGGGAGCATGTTGAGCTAATTGACCTCACTTTACCTGTTGAAAACATACTCTCAGTCATATCCTTAACTGTAAAACATAATATGAACCGGTCTTAGAAATTTGCACTCTAAATAAGAAATACCTGGGGTTGGAAACCCCGTCTTAGCTGAGTGGGCCCGAGAGGCCAAGTCTATATTGACTGAGAGGGGTCAAGGACCCCATAGTGAGGGTATTTGATATACACCGGATCGGGCTGCACGCCGCAGTAGTATATTATATGGATCGGATTGCACGCCGCAGTAGTATATTATATGGATCGGACTGCACGCCGTAGTAGTATATTATACGGATCGGACTGCACGCCGTAGTAGTATATTATACGGATCAGACTGCACGCCGTTGTGATATATTACGTGGATCGGACTGCACGCCGCAGTATTATAGCACTTGGGCTGTAGGAGCCCCTCCGGAGTCTGCACACACACCCCCAGTGAGCACAGTCGACTATTATTATTGGATCGGGCTGCGCGCCGCAGCAGTATATACCATAGTTGGATCGGGCTGCACGCCGCATCAGTATTAGGTATGGATCGGGTTGCACGCCATAGCATTATTGGTAAATTGTCGGACTGTAGGAGATTTTTACCAGTTTTCCCTGATCAGCTGATCTTTACTGCCTTTACTGTTGGTTATAGAACTGTGTAGTGTTCTTACAGGATTTCTTACTTTCAGTTGTTATTTATTGCTATTACTCACTGAGTTGGAGTACTCACTTTACTCCCTGCACCTTGTGTTCAGATACAGGGATCCCGGAGGCATAGCTGAGGTTACTGCTGCTGCCTAGTTCAGTTGTCGGAGTCATCGAGGTAGCTGTCGGCATCCGCAGGACCCGATTTCTCCTATTGCCTTTTCATTTACTTCCGCACCTAGACTTTCATATGTATAGGATGTTGCTCCATTTTATCTAGAGGCTCTGACTCATGACGCCAGATCTGATATGGGCTGTTTTGATATTATTGTGGTTTCCGCATAGTTTTTATTACTATCACAGACTGAGATTTTGCTTAATTGATATTTTAAATTTGATAACTGATAAGAAGCTTTGTAAATTGGGTTTGAGAATATTCTAGAGGTCGGGCTTTCCTAACAAGGTGTTGGGCGCCATCACGATCGAGGTTTGGGTCGTGACAACTTCGGGGGATTTGCAGGCGACCCCCTATTTCTTTTCTTTTGTTTGGAAGGCTTTGGGATCTCTTCTTCACCAGGCAAGGGAGGACACATAGTGTCACACCTCCTTTTCACTACACCCCCGTAAGGGGCATAATAAAGGGAGTTTTTCAAATTAAAGGACAATCGAAACGAGATTCGTTTATGTTCAATTGCTCTTGTGCCCTGTCAGTGAATTGTTGAACATGTGGTCTCTTTGCAGGCCTTTCAGGAATCTGGAATCTTTTGCTAAACCAGACATTGTACTTAGGATCTACTTCGCCTCTAGCTTGATCTCGGACCATGGTCTTAGGTTCGAGGAACCTACATTCATTCCATATTTGGCGAATTCTCCCTTCTGGAAATGCAGCTTTTGGCCCCAATTCAATGACTTGTTTACTTAGATCATCATCGTTGTGGACGGTTTGAAATCTTCCTAATTGGTGCGAGACTCTGTAGGGAGCATAGGGTTGGATGCTCCGGATACCCATCAAGAGAATGTAAGGCACATCAGCTGACGTGTGTATTACTTCAGTAACAGGAAGCCATCAAAAGACCCATTCAATTTATCAGCGGTGAAAGATTTCAAATGTGATAGCCAAGCCTTAGCACCCTCAGGAAACTCAATACCTGTCACCCGGGTTTCAAATTTGTCGATACAACTCAACCCAGTTAAACCATAATTCATATACCCAATCCGGTGACAGAGGTGCTCTTGTATCCATAGCTGTAGCAATAAATTGCAACCCTGGAAGAACTTTCCCCTTTCTCGGTATGTAGTCAAGGCTCGATAAATTTTTGATATGACCATAGGAACCACCGTGCTAGTGGCTTTCTGGATTGAAAAATCTAGCATTCCTACGGCCGGTCTCTATATGTCCATCTTTTTGCAGACAGACCACAACTCCCAAAAAAGCTACCATGAAAGCTAAACCCCGCCTTGCCTCCCACTTATCTTTGTTTCTGTCATGGGTTAAACCAGTATTGGGTTCTTCAAAGCCTCGGGGATTGCCATGTCGATGATACAAGAAATTGAGTGTGCCATAACCTTCTGATAGATTCCCATCCTGAACATCCCGGCTAATATTCAGCAAATCTAGAAATCGCTGTGGAGATACCGGTGTCGGCGGCAATGGATATCGAGTTCTGAGGTTTCTGTTAAGGCCTGCATAACCTGCCATTTCCTCTGAGGTCGGCGTGAGCTCAAAATCTGAGAATCGGAACATGTTGCGAGTTGAATCCCAAAAAGGTATCAATGCTTCGATAATATCCTGCCTCGGCCTGATGTTTAATAACCCAACGAGATCGCCCAGAACTTTCACCACTGTCTCTCTACTATCCTTGCCTAGGTCATTCTACCACAGATGTAGCTTCATAGGGATCTCCTTAAGGACTGTGAAGGGTTCAATTTCAATCGTGCTCATCCTACACATTTATTAAGGTGATTTAATGACTCTAAAAAATGACCATTTTTCGAAAGATTACATTTAAGAAAAACCATGACCCAGTTTTGCCGATACGGCCTTTTAGCACTTCGAGGAGCAAAATTTTAAGGTTGTGCCTACTAACCGTTAAAAATGACTCAGGGTGGTTGTTCTTACAAAACGGCCTTCCGGCGTCCTTTTGGGTACATTCGGCTTATTTTAGACAAGAATGACATCACCTAATTTATTTATGATAACACTAAAAAAATTGTTTGATTTTTGGGCTATTTTGCAAAAAAGGAGGTTGGACCCGATGGAGGTTGCCTACATATCTCACATCCGATGAGAATCAAACTGGCGTAGTTCGGGTAAATAAAACAGACTATTTTTGGAAATAAGATGCAACCTTTTTTTCATTTCATCGGCAAATAAAATAAATTATTTTTTAAAAGCAATTTTTTTTTTCTTCGTTTTATTCCCTTTTTCAAAAATTTGGAAGAGTTTCAGCACTATGTAGACATTTTCAAAGCAGGCATTTATCCCTCTTAGCCATCTCATTATCTTTTCCCTAAGTTTCCTTATAAGCCGGTCAACATGCAAATTCGAAGTAAATGGATGCGCAAGTAGCAAGTAAGATGCATCATATTGGTCTTTATATTTCAGGTACACCTGTCCTAGACAGACCCAACCCCTGTGTTGAGTCTCCGAAGTAAAATGTACATGATGCAAACAAACGTTCCTACTAGGGATCCGGCACGAGGCTTTGTTTTTCTAGGTTTAAAAACCTGGGTTTATTGTTCTAGACCTGGCTTACCCGAGCGGACAGCTCGAGCCGGGGGGGGGGGCAGCGTACCAGGGATACAGAAGCTCTGTCGGCTTAGCAACTTGTCCGAACCTCGTTCTAAATGGGGAAAGAATCTAAACAGAAGAGAAGACACACGAAGTGCACCCTTCTCCTTAATGTAGAAGACTCAGAGAAAGGAAGGATTCGTAACAATTTATATACAGTTCACCAATATCCAAGCGGTAAAAAGCAACATTTAGCACATTAGGCCCAAACATGTGAATAAAGCCAGATAATAAATAAAGCCAAATATAACAAGTATTCTAAGCTCGAATTTCTAACCCTCAACTAGTGGTTCTGGGTTAATATCCCCAACAAAGTCGCCAGAGCTGTCACACCTCCTTTTCACTACACCCCCTGAAGGGGCAAAATAAAGGGGGGTTTTCCAATTAAAGGACAATCGAAACGGGATTCGTTTATTGATATTCAGAGTCACCACTTGAGATATTTATGGTGTCCCAAGTCACCGGTTCAAATCCCGAATCGAGGAAAATGATTGACTCTATATTACACTCCGCGAACCATAAATCCAAGTAAGGAATTCTGTTAACTCGGGAGAAGGTGTTAGGCATTTCCTAGTTCCATGGTTCTAGCACGGTCGCTCAACTGCTACATTCGGCTTAAATTATCTGATTTTAAACAATTATGAACCTATGTGCAAATTTCAACTTTTAACTGCTTTTATTTACTTTTTTTAGAAGAACTGCAATACTATTAAAACATGTCTCGAATCCTAAAGCTCGAACTGGGGTTAATAAAAGCTATGGTCATGCCATTAGCACTTTGCTTGGCATGGCTCTCCTCGAGTTATCCTATTTAAAGGTTTCCATATTAATTTGCGATAGCCCTAAAATTTGTTATGAACTAAACGATATAGATCGCCTCAACTATTTACAATGCTTAACTACTTACATGCGAGGATTCTAGGATTTTTATTGTCTTACCAAATTAAGAACTCAATTATGTTTATCAACGTTAGCAAAGAATGGCCTGCATTTTAATTGTCACAAAGATATCCGTCAGGCCTACGTATGGACGCCTGTATCCACAGACTCAGTAGACTGAGCAAATGGGTTCCCAGCGAAGCCCAATTCGACCACTGGACGGGAAAAGGAATACAGGGATAATTGGGCCAAAATGACAGCCCAATGTTTACGAAGCCTACGCCAAGCAGCCTTCATGAGGGGTTTCATTTCGAACCCCCATGACGACAGTCCACATCACATCATGATTCAATGCACACAAATATTCACGGAATATAATGATGGTGTGTGAAGAAGAACACATTTATGTGAGCCAACTAAAACATCAAAATATGGTACCAAAATAGTTAAGAAGCTATAACATTTAAACTAAAACTGCTGAAACTGGATACCAAACAACTCAACAGGAATACTTAGGACAGATCGACCATTGCAAAGCTACAATCCCAAAATATCTTTCTGTGAGCAGGAAACTTATCTCATGAAGTGAACAAACAAAACAGTTTTTATTGAATTTCAACAACTACAGTTACTTTCTAACAAATAACCTATATACTTAAACCAGCAAAAACTGATTTGAAATCAGCACCTAATGAATGGGAGATCCAATGCAATAAACTCTATGTGTAAAGTATAGGACTGTTAACTAATACCACTCACATAAGAGTATTTACCAATACATATTGGAATCATAAATCAGGACTTTAAACCTTACAGTTGATCATTTAAGACTTATCACATTCAATTTCATGTATGAATGCTATTGATTGCAGCCAACCTAGTAAACATGCATTATACTAAAACCACAAATGTGATACAGGAACAAGGGCCTAAGTTAAAGCTAAAACGTGTTGAATTCTCTTTCATATCATTCAGCAAAAGAACACTTCATACATGATCTCAGATTTAAATGTGTACCTAGAAATGAAGGAAAGGAGAACTGAGGAAGCAATGTATAGCAACAGCAACAGCAAACAGAGACTTCGAACTCAGAAAGTGATAGAAAATAGTTTCAGACCCACAGCACACCAACAGACATAAACCAAAGTTGAATGGCCCAAACTCAAACCACTCTCGAACCTAAATAACCCAGGAGAAATTGAAACAGAGGTGGAAAACCAATGAAACTATAAGAACTGATGCAGCTTCTGTATTTCTTTTTAGTATTAAGCTCTCAATGTGCTTATCCTCTCAAACACTCTCTGTATTTTTGTGAGTTCGTCTTAAACTCTCAGCTTTGCAAAAATGTTTTTCTCCTCAATTTTTCAGACTCACTCTCTATGTTTCAGTGTGTATCTGTGTAAGACAGAATGTCCGCCCTCAATCAGAATGTGTGTGTATTTAAAGACTAGAACTAATCTCTTTTTCTTTCAAACCTTTCACTTTCCAGCCTGTTTATTCCCTTAGCACATGCACCCCTTCAGCCTTTTATCACTAACCCATGCTCTAATTCTGATTTTCCAGTAACAAAAGTACTCAGCCCACCCAACAGTCCCCCTTTCATTTGTTAATTCAAAAGGTTGTCAGTCCTACTGACCATCTTTTATATGTTAATTCCCATTTATTTACCCATCCAGTTGATGTCTTTTAATTCAGCTATTGCCCTTCTAGAACCCTGTTAATACCACACAATTCTTCAAACAAATTTATTAGACTATCCAAATCGGATTTAGCAAGAGGCATTTAATGAACGACTATGTTTGGTATTTGACCTCTGAACCAATCAACATAAACATTTAAACAAGGAGCCCAAACACCCCAAACACTATCATGCTAATTTCATAATACAGGTTAACTGATTATGGAAATTTAATGATTCGGATGGAAAATGCAGACATTAATGATTAAATACAGAAACTAATTAGCAAACCTAAGATCAAATAAAACAAAAACAAATAGGTTAAGCAGAAGAACTGGAATTGACCAAAAAATAAAAAGAGAAAAGAGAAGAGGGAGATGAACATCAGAATAAAATTTAACCAAATAAACAAAGAAACAGGAAGGAAACATACCAACTAAGCTGGAATTCAAACTGGTACCCTGACCCTCTGACTCTTTTGAATTTGAAGCTGGAATAGGCCTTAATCGAGTGTTCTCAAACGAGAACACACAACTAAAGTCCATCACGGCCTCAAACCTTCAACCATTTAACCGATTTGGAGTTTAGGAATTTTAGGGTTCGTTCTTCAAATCCAGATTCGAGGGGTTTCAAGGGTGTTCGAGGGAAACTATCCTAGGATTTGGAAAGAAGGGGTTGTGATGGTTGTCTGGTGTTAGTCTGGTGGTGGTTTGAGACAACGCCGCCGCCGGAGAAATATAAGGGCGGCGCTAGGGCTCATGGTTTAGATCGTATATTCGACGTGTTCTCCAAACATTCAAAGGAAGGGGTGTTTAGATTTGGAGAGAGGAGGTTGAGGTGGGTCAGGGGTGTAATTTTGGGAGGGGTTGGAAGGTGTTCGTCAACGTGAGGCGATTCCCGACGGCGGAGTGAGGGGTGGTCTCTGATGATTAGAGACGAGGAAGGGAAAGGGGTTTCTGAGAAGGGGGTAGGGGTAGGATTTTAGATATATTAAAATTAACCATTTAATTCGGACCGTTGGATGATTGGAATCCAACGGCTCTGATTGAATGGTTAATTAAAACGCGGTCGTTTGGTCTTTAAAGAGACTGTTATAGTGGGTCGGGTCAGATTAGGCGGGTAAGGTTAGAGCTTTGGGACCGTTGGATGTGAGGGAATGGATGGCTCGGATCAGCCAACCTGAAACGATGTCGTTTCATCGATGCTAGAGACGGACTGGACCGTTCGATCTAATGAGATCAACGGTCCGGATTGAGTGTAACAAAAACGACATCATTTGGATGGTCGAAATGGCTTAATCAATTTGGATTGAATGGGGGGTAATTAGGGCTGTGTAAGGGTGTTTGGATGTTTGGGCATGGGAACTTAATTAAAATTGGCCCAATTTGATTTTCGTCCTCTTTTATCAATTAAAATCAAAATCCTAAATGAAATTACAAAAATCCAAATTAACTAAAAATGTTAAGTATCTCTGAATAATAATAATTAAATACCAAATTAAAAGAAAATCACAGGATTTAACACTAAACACTAAAATGCAAACTACGCTATTTTTGTGAATCTTTTCATTTTTGCAAAACAAACACTTGCTTAATTAATCTAAAAATATGAAATCAAATCCTAAATGCAAAACAATGCAAATATTTTTGTATCTTTCATTAATTAAATAAAATACGAAGGCACAGACAAATGCAAATAATAACAAAAATATCACGAAAAATTACCAAATTGTATATAATAAAACATACAATTTTGTTTGATTTTGTGGGAGTAATTCATGTGAGGCAAAAATCACGTGCTCACAGCTACCTCTCTTTGCCCGTAAACACGAAGAGTTTTCGTGCAAAGACAAAGTGAGCGGATACGAGCGATTTTTGCCCACTTAAATACTCCGTATGAAGCATCTTTTGAAAGATTTGACCTAACCTCTGCTACAAAGGTTTCCTACATATACTTGGCTAAAAAGGAATTAGGTCAATGTAGTTTGGGAAGTTTCGGTAGCTGGGACTACCATGAAGCTGTGGTTTTACTGTTACTGCTGCTGCTGCTGATACTGCTTACTGACCTCCTTATTATACCATGACAAAATTAAGAAGCTAGACTAATCTATAATCTATGCATTACAAAGATTTATTTTCAAACTTGTTCTTGCAACTGTTGTTGCCTTGTTGACTTGTATTTCCTCCGAGGTTCCCTTGTTGTTGTCTTGCATCGAACTCCTGAGATGTTTTCCTCTCGTGAGGTGAGTACCTGATTGTTGATTCTGAACTGCTTCTTCTCTTCCTATTAAACTTGACTTGTTTTCTTTTTGAAAACTTGAATTGTCTTCTTCCGACCGTTATTGCCTTCCCTTGGTTTTCCAAGCGGGCTCCTAATTTCAAAACTTGATTTTATTTCCTCTATTCTCCAGGCGGGCTCCTGACTTCAAAACTTGATTTTACTACCTCTGTTCTCCAGGCGGGCTCCTAACTTCAAAACTTGATTTTATTTCCTCTGTTCTCCAGGCAGGCTCCTGACTTCTAAACTTGATTTTACTACCTCTATTCTCCATACGGGCTCCTGACTTCAAAACTTGATTTTACTACCTCTATTCTCCAGGCGGGCTCCTGACTTCAAAACTTGATTTTACTACCTCTGTTCTCCAGGAGGGCTCCTGACTTCAAAACTTGATTTTATTTCCTCTGTTCTCCAGGCGGGCTCTTGACTTCAAAACTTCATTTTACTACCTCTGTTCTCCAGGTGGGCTCCTGACTTCAAAACTTGATTTTATTTCCTCTATTCTCCAGGCGGGCTCCTGACTTCAAAACTTAAAAGGTACGCCTATGTTCTCTATGTGGGCTCCTGACTTCAAAACTTTAAAAGGTACACCTCTGTTCTCCAGGCGGGCTCCTGACTTCAACACTTTAAAATGTACGCCTCTGTTCTCCAGGCGGGTTTCTGACTTCAATTTCTTCAACTTTTGTTCCTTGTTCTCCAGGTGGACGCCTGACTTCAACTATCTTTAACTATTGTTCCTTATTCTCCAGGTGGACGCCTGACTTCAACTATCTTTAACTATTGTTCCTTGTTCTCTAGGTGGACGCCTGACTTCAACTATCTTTAACTGTTGTTCCTTGTTCTCCAGGTGGACGCCTGACTTCAACTATTCTTCCTTGTTCTCCAGGTGGACGCCTGACTTCAAAATTTTCAACTATACAAAGAAATTTTTCTGCCCCAGTTTGGTGGTTGTTTGTTACTTGCTCTCTTTCCGCGGAAAATTTCCTCCGCTTTCAACAACACTTCCTGCCCCTGTTTCAAACACAAAGAAAAGTTGGTCAATTTAGGGTGTGGCGATTGGTTGTGATACTCCTGCTGGGGATGGTTTTCCCTTCTCTCCTTTCCATATTCGGTTTTGTCCGATGTCTTGAACTCTGTCGAGAATTTCTGACCCTCTAACTACTCCTTATCCACAAATTTCCCCGTTGTTGCTTGCCACTTCTAGTCTTTTTATATGATCCCATACCTTTCACGGAATATTAACACATTCCATTATTTAGATTTCCAATGACGCCGTTTGCGCCCCATCACGTTATCGTCGTCCTGTCCTAGACACACTTCGCTTTGCACCACATCGGAAACTGGTAGTAAGCTTTGAAATCCCTTCTTATTTGTTAAAATAAAATTATCATTGAAAAACCCTTAGTCAAAAGAAGAAAAAATGTAATGATTTCAAAAGACAAAATAAAAAAGAGAAGATCGTTTGAGAAGAAAAAAAAAAGACTTATCTGAATGGGATAACCGATCCCGATGATCATGTTGTGCATTTAGGATTAATTAACCTAGTCTATTCAATTCAATCAATTTTCCAATTGTCTTGCTCCGCGCCTCAAGATTTTCACTACCCAACTCTTTGCCGAATCACCATCTTTGTTCTGCTTGATGCCTCGACGGATCTCTGCCATCAACCTTATCTCATTTGCCCCTTTCTCTATTCCTCGCTGCCTCGTGGTGCTCGTGAAGGTTTTTACTCTCTTATTTTTGGATTTCTCTCATCTTTCATCGCCTTATAGTGCCCTTCGAGGGTTTTCACCACTAAGACTCTCTCATTTCTCTCATCTTCGTCTCCTTACAGTGCCCATGTGGGTTTTCACCAATAAGACTCTCTCATTTCTTTGCTTAAACAGGAGTGTTGCCCCTGGTATGAATCATCTTTACTTGCTTGACTTATCACCTATCGAAGACTAATTGGGAAGTCTTTCTTTGGACATTAATATGGGTTCTTGGATATAGTTGGAAAGAAAAAGGGTATCAAAAGCTCAACCAAATTCAATGGGTTAGAATTACAACTTTGGAATCAACTTTCTTATTACAAACACAAACTCTGCCCCAGTTTCTTGCTCGGGGATCTTTCGATTTTTTATTTCCCTATGACCGAGCCGTGAAGCTGCCTACGTATCCTTAAAAGGAATCAGGTCAAACGTAGTTCACCAAAATTCCTTGTTGTTACGGTTTTCCTTTTCATTTATTATTTTTTTTTCTTTTCTGTTTTCCTTTTCTTTATTTTTTCCTTTTTCTTTTCTTTATTCTCTTTTCCTTTCTTCTTGGTTATTGATTCCAAAAGAGGTGTACGAAATAAAATAAATAAGGCTCAAAAGGTTGAACAAAGGGTAAAGTGTTTAGATAGCAGAATAAATTGCCTTCGTCATTTCAACCTTCGAGATAATGCCAAGTACAAACAATCAGTGATTATACTAAAGAAATCATACATAATATCTCTTGACTGCATCAGAATTGATAGCCATATCTATGCATTTTCCTTCAATATCTGTTAAACATAAAGCGCCATTGGACAATACTCTGGTTACAATGAACGGTCCTTGCCAGTTCGGGGCGAACTTGCTCTTTGCTTCAACCTGATGTGGAAAGATCCGTTTCAACAATTGCTGCCCCACTTCAAACCTCCTGGGATGCACTTTCTTGTTATACTCTTTTGCCATCCTCTTTTGATATAACTGGCCATGACATACTGCTTCCAATCCTTCCTCGTTAATCAAACTCAATTGCTCCAACCGGGTTTTGACCCACTCATCATCATCAATCTCAGCCTCGGCGACAATCCGAAGAGACGGGATTTCGACTTCCGCGGGGATCACTGCTTCAGTGCCATATACCAACAAGTAAGGAGTTGCAATAACCCAACAGTGCAAATGGTAATTTTTCATGCCATTGCCTGGAACCTTCTAACATTTTCCTCAGTATTTTCTTTATGTTCTTGTTGGCCGCCTCGACTGCTCCAGTTGCTTTGGGTTTGGAGTCAGATTGATTTTTTAGACTGGGCTGAGGATTCCTCATGTATGCCATGTCATTAGAACCGACATAAGAAGAACTGTACAGAAGAAAAGAAGAAAACAAAAAGTAAAATTTATCTGGAATGAAGAAAAGGAAGAAATTGCATTTCATTAAAAATGAAAGATAACAAGGTTTGCACACCTAAAACAAACTGAAAATAAAATTTGGATTACAACCCTGGAATAATCCACACAAACTTAAAGGAAAATCAAAGCAGACTACTAAGACTCCTTCCTGGCTAGCCAAAAAGGAATATCTTTCCTATTACCACGCTTGGCATCTTAACCACCCAGCTTTGCATCAATATTTCAAGACCATTACCAACTTTAACATCAGCTTTAATCAGCACATTCTCAAGAGGATTCGCATGCTCCTTGCCACTGTCATTGATCACGATTACCCCTTTGTGAATCATTCTTTCTATTTCCTTTTTCAAAGAACGACAATTGTCAATGCTATGCCCTTGGACATTAGAGTGATACATGCATCATACAGCAGGATCAAAGCCTTTTGCATATGGGTCTGGAGTATAACCGAGGAGCGACTCCATCAGGCCGGAACACTTTAACTTTTCAAATAAACTTGCATAAGATTCTCCAAAAGCATTCTCTTTTTTCAGTAATCTTTTTACTTTATACTCTGGCCTCGGTTGGAACCTTTTACGGGCAGGTGGCTGATATGCTTGAGGAGGCTGGTGAGACCTTTGTGGGAGCGGCGCGGACCATCACGGTCCTTTGAGATGTGGACGATTTTGGGGGTTCTGTGGAGAGAAATGGCAGTCGGGCGGACTAAAAGAAGATCCACGGGGTCGATATGGAGGCTGTTTAGCAAGAGCGACCACCGGACCTTGTCGTTGGCGGGGCTCAACAACATCTTTTCTGTCCATGGGAAGATTATCGTGAACAACTTGTTCACTCCATTTGAGCTGAAAAATCCTAAAACTTTCTTTAGGTTTCTTTTCTATCCGCGATATGGAGGAGCGATCTGGGACAGACATAATTTCTTCTATTTTCCCTTTTGATCTGGTTTGGTAATGGTAGTGGGCCAGTATGCTTAGGTGAACTAACTTCTTGAGTTCTGGACATCAACAACAAACTGGTCAGTGCTTAAAGCTTAACAGATAGGTAATGACATATTGGCATGAATGCACCTAGGCAATTAACCATTTCTACCATGAATTTACTTCAGTTGCGTGCGTCATTCCGGCCTCTCATAATTGTGCCCCTTCTTTCAACACCTCTCAAACTTTCCTTTATATATATATATATTTTTTTTTCTTTTAGTGGTGGTCGAATCTTATGTGGATTACCTACGTATTATGTCCCCGCATGAATCAGACTGTGCATAGTTCTGGCCAAAGCATAAATAGCAAAGCATTTTCATAAAAACAACTACTTTGATTACAGACTCAGAAAAAATTTACAGACTTTTGAAAAGATGACAAAGCACATTTAAAAGGACCAACTGACAAACTTAAAATATAGACTCAAACAAAGATTAGGAATACATTAAGGCCCTGACATTTCCTGGGGCCCGCGAGGCATCATTCGGCGCGGACCTTTGTGCAAGATCCCTTTGAAGCCTCTCCAAATCATTCATTATTTGCTTGACGAATGTCATCACTGCCGCAAAAAAGGTGGTACGGGTCATGTCCTCGCATGCTCGGAATTTTGCAATAATGTAACATGCGATGTTTCTGACCCCTTCTTTAATCCTGCTCTTTTCCTGTAGCAACCGTCCTATCTGTTGATCCTGCATTTTCAGCACTCGAGAGTTGTGAAAGAGTTGATCTTGGAACTTACGCATTTGTTCCTCCATTCGTGCCATCAGTTCATAGAAATGTTTCCTATCCACTCTGAAATCTCTAGCTTGCCTGACTACCTTATCTTCGAGAGTGACTATTCATTCTCTCAAGACGGTGATGGTCCCCTCGTAATCCGTCCTCATCTGTTTCATATGTTGTGCTCACTCCTCTACGCCCCTTGTCCATCTGGCCTGGATCCTTGACAAGCTAGCTTCAGATTTTTCCAAGTCCTCTTAACATTTGAGGTCTTTCCTTTTCAGTTCATTTATGGGTTTTTGGTCAGCCCGACTCCTTTCTGGTTTTCTGGCAACTATTTTCATTTTTCGGATCTGAGCCTTAAGGGCCTCATTTTCTTGGGTAAGCTTCTTCTTTTCTCCTTCATTCGCAGTGGCTTGAACACCCTTTTCGAATTGAAGTTCCATGGCTTGCCTCTCCAATTGGCTTATTTTAGCCATGTACTTGTTTTCCTTAGTCAACCAGTTCCATTGCTCTTGTGCCCTTTCAGTGAATTGTTGAACATGTGGTCTCTTTGCAGGCCTTTCAAGAATCTGGAATCTTTTGCCGAACCAGACATTGTACTTAGGATCTACTTCACCTCTAGCTTGATCTCGGACCATGGTCTAGTTCGAAGAACCTACATTCATTCCATATTTGGCGAATTCTCCCTTCTGGAAATGCAGCTTTTAGCCCCAATTCAATGACTTGTTTACTTAGATCTTCATCGTTGTGGATGGTTTGAAATCTTCCTAATTGGCGCGAGACCCTGTAGGGAGCATAGGTTTGGATGCTCCGGATACCCATCAAGAGAATGTAAGGCGCATCAGCTGACGTGTGTATTACTTCAGTAACGGGAAGCCATCCAAAGGCCCATTCAATTTTATCAGCGGTCAAAGATTTCAAATGTGATTGCCAAGACTTAATACCCTCAGGAAACTTAATACCTGTCACCCGGGTTTCAAATTTGTTGATGCAACTCAACCTGGTCAAACCATAATTCATATACCCAATCCAGTGACAGAGGTGCTCTTGTATCCATAGCTGTAGCAACAAATTGCAACCCTGGAAGAACTTTCCCCCATTCGGTATGTAGTCAAGGCTCGATAGATTTTCGATATGATCATAGGAACCACCGTGCTAGTGGCTTTCTTGATTGCAACATCTAGCATTCCTACGAGGCCGATCTCTATATGCTCATCTTTTCACGGACATACCACAACTCCTAAAAAAGCTACCATGAAAGCTAAACCCCGCCTTGCCTCCCACTTATCTTTGTTTCCGGCATGGGTTAAACTAGTATTGGGTTCTTCAAAGCCTCGGGGATTTCCATATCGATGATACAAGAAATTGAGTGTGCAATACCCTTCTGATAGATTCCCATTCTGAACATCCCGGCTAATATTCAGCAAATCTAGAAATCGGTGTGGAGATATCGGTCTCAGCGCCAATGCATATTGAGTTCTGAGGTTTCTATTAAGGCCTGCATAACCTGCCATTTCCTCTAAGGTCGGCGTGAGCTCAAAATCTGAGAACCAGAACATGTTGCGAGTTGAGTTCCAAAAAGGTATCAATGCTTCAATAATATCCTGCCTCGGCCTGATGTTTAATAACCTAACGAGACCGCCCAGAACTTTCACCACCGTCTCTCTACTATCCTTTCCTAGGTCATTCTACCACAGATGGAGCTTCAAAGGGATCTCTTTAAGGACTGTGAAGGGTTCAATTTCAATCGTGCTCATCCTACACATTTATTAATGTGATTTAATGTCTTTAAAAAAATGACCATTTTTTGAAAGATTACATTTAAGAAAAACCATGACCCGGTTTTGCCGATACGGCCTTTTAGCACTTCGAGGAGGAAGATTTTAAGGATGTGCCTACCAACCATTAAAAATGACTCAGGATGTCTGTTCTTGCAAAACGGCCTTCCAGCGTCCTTTTGGGGACATTCGGCTTATTTTAGACAAGAATGGCATCACCTAATTTATTTATGACAACACTAAAAAAATTGTTTGATTTTTGGGCTATTTTGCAAAAAAGGAGATTGGACTCGATGGGGGTTGCCTACATATCTCACATCCGATGAGAATCAAACCAGGGTAGTTCGGGTGAATAAAATAGACTATTTTTGGAAACAAGATGCAACCTTTTTTTCATTTCATCGGCAAATAAAATAAATTATTTTTTGAAAACAAATTTTTTTTCTTCCTTTTATTCCCTTTTTCAAAAATTTGACAGGGTTTCAGCACTATGCAGACATTGGATTTTTCAAAGCAGACATTTATCCCTCTTAACCATCTCATTATATTTTCCCTAAATTTCCTTATAAGCCGTTCAACATGCAAATTCGAAGCAAATGGATGCACAAGTAGCAAGTAAGATGCATCATATTGGTCTTTTATTTCAGGTACGCATATCCTAGACAGACCCAACCCCTGTGTTGAGTCTCTGAAATCAAATGTACATGATGCAAACAAACGTTCCTACTAGGGATCCGGCATGAGGTTTTGTTTTTCTAGGTTTAAAAACCTGGGTTTATTATTCTAGACCTGGCTTACCCGAGCGGACAGCTCGAGCCGAGCGGGGGCAGCGTACCGGGGATGCAGAAGCTCCGCCGGCTTAGCAACTTGTCCGAACCTCGTTCTAAATGGGTAAAGACTCCAAACAGAAGAGAAGTCGCACGAAGTGCACCCTTCTCCATAATGTCGAAGACTCAGAGAGAGGAATGATTCGTATACAGTTCACCAATATCAAAGCGGTAAAAAGCAACATTTAGCACATTAGGCCCAAACATGTGAATAAATCCAGATAATAAATAAATCCAAATATAACAAGTATTCTAAGCTCGAATTTCTAACCCTGAACCAGTGGTTCTGGGTTAATATCCCCAGCAGAGTTGCCAGAGCTGTCACACCTCAGTTTCACTACACCCCCGGAAGGGGCATAATAAAGGGGTTTTTCCAATTAAAGGACAATCGAAACAGGATTCGTTTATTGAGATTTAGAGTCGCCATTTGAGTGATTTATGGTGTCCCAAGTCACCGGTTCAAATCCCGAATTGAGGAAAATGATTGAATCTATATTACAGTCCACGAACCAGAAATCCAGGTAAGGAATTCTGTTAACTCGGGAGAAGGTGTTAGGCATTCCCGAGTTCCGTGGTTCTAGCACGGTCGCTCGATTGTTACATTCGGCTTAAATTATCTGATTTTAAACAATTATGAACCTATGTGCAAATTTTAACTTTTAACTGCTTTTGTTTACTTTTTTTTGAGAGAACTGCAATACTATTAAAACATGTCTCGAATCCTAAAGCTCGAACTGGGGTTAATAAAAGCTTTGGTCATGCCATTAGCACTTTGCTTGGCATGGCTCTCCTCGAGTTATCATATTCAAAGGTTTCCATATTAATTTGCGATAGCCCTAAAATTGGTTATGAACTAAACGATATAGATCGCCTTAACTATTTACAATGCTTAACTACTTAGATGCGAGGATGCTAGGATTTTTATTGTCTTACAAAATTAAGAACCCAATTATATTTATCAACGTTAGCAAAGAATGGCCTGCATTTTAATTGTCACAAAGATATCCGTCAGGCCTACGTATGGACGCCTGCGTCCACAGACTCAGTGGACTGAGCAAATGGGTTCCCAGCGAAGCCCAATTCGGCCACTGGACGAGAAAAAGAATGCAGGGATAATTGGGCCAAAATGACAGCCCAATGTTTACGAAGCCTACGCCAAGCAGCCTTCACGATGGGTTTCATTTCGAACCCCCATGACGACAGTCCACATCACATCATGATTCAATGCACACAAATATTTAAACGAAAACTGCTGAAACTGGATGCCAAACAACTCAACAGGAAAACTTAGGACTGATTGACCATTGCAAAGCTACAATCCCAAAATATCTTTCTGTGAGCAGGAAACTTATCTCATGAAGTGAACAAACAAAACAGTTTTTATTGAATTTCAACAACTACAGTTACTTTCTAACAAATAACCTATATACTTAAACCAGCAAAAACTGATTTTAAATCATCACCTAATGAATGGGAGATCCAATGCAATAAACTCTATGTGTAACGTATAGGACTGTTAACTAACAACATTCACACGAGAGTCTTTACCAATACATATTGGAATCATAAATCAGGACTTTAAACCTTACAGGTGATCAGGTAAGACTTATCACATTCAATTTCATGTCTGAATACTATTGATTGTAGCCAACCTAGTAAACATGCATTATACTAAAACCAAAAATGTGACACAGGAACAAGGGCCTAAGTTAAAGCTAAAACGTGTTGAATCCTCTTTTGTTTCATTCAACAAACCAACACTTCATACATGATCTCAGATTCAAATGTGTACCTGGAAATGAAGGAAAGGAGAAGTGAGGAATCAGTGTATAGCAACAGCAACAACAAACAAAGACTTCAAACTTAGAAAGTGATAGAAAACAGTTTCAGACCCACAGCACACCAGCAGACATAAACCAAAGTTGAATGACCCAAACTCAAACCACTCTCGAACCCTAAAAACCCAGGAGAAATTGAAATAGAGGTGGAAAACCAATGAAACAGTAAGAACTGATGAAGTTTCTGTATTTTTTTTGTATTAATCTCTCAATGTACCTATCCTCTCAAACACTCTCTGTATTTCTGTGAGTTCGTCTTAAACTCTCAACTTTGCAGAAATGTTTTTCTCCTCAATTTTTTAGACTCACTCTCTATGTTTCAGTGTGTATCTGTGTAAGGAAGAATGTCAAACCTCAATCAGAATATGTATGTGTGTATTTAAAGACTAGAACTAATCCCTTTTTCTTTCAAACCTTTCACTTTCCAGCCTGTTTATTCCCTTAGCACATGCACCCCTTTAGCCTTTTAGCACTAACCCATGCTCTAATTCTGATTTTCCACTAACAAAAGTACTCAGCGCACCCAACAGTCCCCTTTTCATTTGTTAATTTAGAAGGTTGTCAGTCCTACTGACCATCTTTTTTTTTTGTTAATTCCCATTTATTTACCCATCCAGTCGATGTCTTTTAATTCAACTATTGCCCTTCTAGAACCCTGTTAATACCACACAATTCTTCAAACAAATTTATTAGACTATCAAAATTGTCTTTAGCAAGAGGCATTTAATGAACGACTCCATTTGGTATTTGACCTCTGAACCAATCAACATAAACATTTAAACAAGGAGCCCAAACACCCCAAACACTATCATGCTGATTTCATAACACAGGTTAACTGATTATGGAAATTTAACGATTCGGATGGAAAATGCAGACATTAATGATTAAATACAGAAACTAATTAGCAAACCTAAGATCAAATAAAAAAAAAAATAGGAACAAATAGGTTGAGCAGAAGAACTGGAATTGACCAAAAAAGAAAAAGAGAAAAGGGAAGAGGGAGATGAACATCAGAATAAAATTTAACCAAATAAATAAAGAAACAGGAAGGAAACATACCAACTAAGCTGGAATTCAAACTGGTACCCTGAC
This sequence comes from Nicotiana glauca, assembly GCA_026770625.1. Classification (NCBI taxonomy): domain Eukaryota; kingdom Viridiplantae; phylum Streptophyta; class Magnoliopsida; order Solanales; family Solanaceae; genus Nicotiana; species Nicotiana glauca. The sequence goes on from MU778650.1 coordinate 424,280, forward strand.
CCTCTGACTCTTTTGAATTTGAAGTCGGAATAAGCCTTAATCGAGTGTTCTCAAATGAGAACACACAACTAAAGTCCATCACGGCCTCAAACCTTCAACCATTTAACCAATTTGGGGTTTAGGAATTTTAGGGTTCGTTCTTCAAATCCAGATTCGAGGGGTTTCAAGTGTGTTCGAGGGAACTATCCTAGGATTTGGAAAGAAGGGGTTGTGATGGTTGTCTGGTGTTAGTCTGGTGGTGGTTTGAGACGGCGCCGCCGCCAGAGAATATGAAGGCGGTACTAGGGTTCATGGTTTAGATCGAATATTCAACGCGTTCTACGAACATTCGAAGGAAGGGGGGTTTGGATTTGGGGAGAGGAGGTTAAGGAGGGTCAGGGGTGTAATTTTGGGAGGGATTGGAAGGTGTCCGCCACCGTGAGACGATTCCCGGCGGTGGAGTGAGGGGTGGTCTCTGATAATTAGAGACGAGAAAGCGAAAGGGGTTTCTGAGAGGGGGTAGGGGTAGGATTTTAGATATATTAAAATTAACCATTTAATTCGGACCGTTGGATGATTGGAATCCAACGGCTCTGATTGAATGGTTAATTAAAATGGGGTCGTTTGGTCTCTAAAGAGACTGGTCTAGTGGGTCGGTTCAGATTAGATGGGTAAGGTTAGAGCTTTGGGACTGTTGGATGTGAGGGAATGGACGGCTCAAATCAGCCAACCTGAAACGGCATCGTTTCATCGATGCTGGAGACGGACTGGTCCGTTCGATCTAATGAGATCGACGGTCCGGATTGAGTGTGACAAAAACGACATCGTTTGATAGTCGAAATGGCTTAATCAATTTGGATCGGATGGGGGCTAATTTGGGCTGTGTAAGGGTGTTTGGATGTTTGGGCATGAGAACTTAATTAAAACTGGCCCAATTTGATTTCCTTCCTCTTTTATCAATTAAAATCAAAATTCTAAATTAAATTACAAAAATCCAAATTAACTAAAAATGTTAAGTATCTCTGAATAATAATAATTAAATACCAAATTAAAAGAAAATCACAGGATTTAACACTAAACACTAAAATGCAAACTACGCTTTTTTTGTGAATCTTTTCAGTTTTGCCAACCAAACACTTAGGGGTGGCATTCGGTCGGTTCGGTTCGGTTTGACGAAATTCGGTTCGGTTATTCGGTTTTCGATTTTGTAAAAGTAGTAACCGAAACCGAACTGAAATAAATTCGATTCAGTTCGGGTTTTCTAATTTCGGTTCGGTTATTTCGGTTCGGTTTTCGGTTTGAACATTATCATATTGGACTCCTTCTATTTAATAATATGACCGGCAAATTTGTTGATTTTTCTCAAAACTTCGAAATTGTTGGAAATATTGTATTTATAGAAAAAAATAGACTAAACTTTGCACACTATTATGGATCATAAAATCCAAATATAGTATAAATTACAACTCTGTGTGAAATTCTCATGGCGTATCTATCACACATGCTATGAAAGTTTTAATAGATTTAAGATTTGAAAGTTGATGGACTTACTTAATTGAGTTGAGTCTTTGATAGATTGGATCTAATAATATTAATTTACTACCTATGAGTTTAGCCTATATATAACTTAAAGAACATATATGCTAATAATTCGATTTTTCGGTTAACCGAACTAAAAAATTTAATAACCGAAACCGAACCGAAAAACCGAACTTTTTAAAATTTTAAACCGAAACCGACCGAACAAACCGAATAACCGAAACCGAAATAAAAAAAAATCGGTCCGGTCGATTTATTCGGTTCCGACCGAAATATGCCCACCCGTACAAACACTTGCTTAATTAATCTAAAAATGTGAAATCAAATTCTAAATGCAAAAAAAATGCAACATATTTTTGTATTTTTCATTAATTACATAAAATACGAAGGCACAGACAAATGCAAATAATAACAAAAATATCACAAAAATTTACCAAATTGCATAAAATAAAACAGACAATTTTGTTTTATTTTGTGAGAGTAATTCATATGTGGCAAAAATCACGTGCTCACACATAGCAACGACGTTTTTGAGGCCTACATAAAAACAAAGTAAGCATTTTATTGAGAAACATAAGTGAAAAAAATAAGAGAACTCATCGTGGTTTTTTGCGTCCCATTGACCCTTGGCTAAATCACGCCAACAACGTTCCGCGTATGAGAAAGTGGAGGCTAGTTTTCGGATCAAACCTTCGAGGTCTTGGGAGGCACCAGGAAACCAAGCAACAGTTGCACCATCGGAAAGGGGGTTAGATCGAGAAAGAGAAGAGGAAGCAAGGTATAAAAGTTACTATGTACGTACGTTTCATGTTCCATTCCTCAGGGAATGGAATCCTCTCAGCAGGAATCGGGTCAGAGGTCCTGACTCGGACAAATCAGCTCATCTATCCTCGTTATTTATCCTCATCGATACCGGAGAAGAGATATTTCGAGGATCGACATTGCAGTTTTATCAAGCCACCTCGATAAAGTCGAGGACTGTACAACCTGATCAGATGGTCGAGGGTGAAAGAAATCCCCTCGACCTGGCTTGAGAAGAATCTGATCAAATGAACAATTTGCCAGAATGAAGGGTAGATCTGGCCAAGTGTCATTTGGTATCCCCTCAACCTCGAATGAATGATTCGGGGTCTTGGGTGGTACCGAGAAACAAGAAACAGCTGCAACATCAGAAAGGGGATTAGATCGATAAAGAGAAGAGGAATCAATGATAAAAGTTACTATGTACTTACGTTTTATGTTCCATTCTTCAGGGAATGGCATCCTCTCAGCAGGAATCGTGTTAGAGGTCCTAACTTGGATAAACCAGCTCATCCATCCTTGGTATTTGTCCTCATCGATACTGGAGAAGAGAGATTTCGAGGATCGGTGTTGCAGTTTTATCAAGCTACCTCGATAAAGTCGAGGATTGTATAGCCTGATCAGATGGTAGAGGGTGAAAGGCATACCCTCGACCTGGCTTAAGAAGAATCTGATCAAATGAACAATTCGCCAAAATGAAGGGTAGATCTGGCCAAGCGTCACTTGGTATCATTGGAAAAAGTTAAGAATAACTGGATCTATGGGACCCAAATTTAGGTTTGCGGGGCCCATCGTAAATGGGTAGGTATACACGCTTAAGTACCTTGCTTTATATGTAGTGATGTCCTCCTCGGGGGAAGGGATCACTAAGTTTTTGTTATCCTAGTTGCAGTCCTTTTTTACTTGCTCAAGCTCGTCCTCGGTTATCAAACAGACGTACCAAGACATGGGCTCACTTCGACCTCGCGTCGATATAGGTTTTTTAATTTTAAAATCGGATGTTATTTTACACAATGGGGAATACACTCCTCGATACGAGGTGGCACTACAATTTTATTTTTGGCTGGTCACGATAATGAAGAGGATTTTTCTTTTTGCGGAATAGATTTAGATGTTTTGGCCATTATGGTGGAGAAATATAGAGAGAAAATGAAGTAAAGGCAAACTAAATAGAAGGATGAACTCAGAGAAGTTGAAGGAGCTGGTGAAATTTTGAAAACGATTAGAGAAGTAAAGTTTGTGAAATGGGGAAGTTGGTTTATTTATAGAGGTAACTCAAGCGTATTGGGGAAGACAGATAGCTGACCGTCAACCGCCTCCAATTAATAACTTTGGGAATTTCACAAAGCGACCTCTTAATCATCTCACCCGCTGACATCACGATATTGACATCAGAGTCGAGGCATTGGAATCAAGGCTATGGAGCATCGAAGATCAAATAGTTTCTTATCATCCTATACTAAGAAAAGCGAGGACTATCCGTATACAATTAAGATCGTATGCCTTCGATCCGTAGGCTCGAGAAATCGCTCACAGCTCGAGTTCAGGTAAGATCGAGTTTGAGTTCGAGGGACTAGAACCAAGGTGTAGGACAGAGCACAATGCATATCGAGGCCGAGTATGCTTAACCACGAAATAGTACTGTTATGGATTTGTAACAGATTAAGCTAGATTCTTGCCACGTTTCCAAGATCATGGCCCAAATCCTAAAATAGGATTGTACGATTTCGTACTAGGCGGTTAGACAGCTATACCAAGAATATTCTTTACTGTAAATAAAAATATGCCTTATTTAGGGTTCCCCTATTATATAAAGAGGACCCCAATCATTGTAACATCATCTCATGATTGGCAAGAATATATTATCCTACTTTTCTCTCTTATCGTTCATCAGAATTGTTCTTTACAGTCTTGTACATTTATTGTTCTTACTTTATTGCTCTAAGTCCATCTCGAGGTCACTAAGCTCGAGGTCACCACTGCTAAGTAACATTGGTTTGATTCACTTATTCCTTTCATTTCTAATTCATATTTCTTGAATACTAATTGGTATTGAATTTAATCACATATCTTTAAAACCACATATCAAATTTAAGTTTTACTCATATTTCGAGGTAAACATTATCTTTTACTCACTTTTCAAGAAAATATTATTCACTATTTGATCGTTCACCACATTAATCTTTTTCGAATAAAATCTCACCCTATTAATGCTAAAGGTAAAATTAGATAAATATCATTATTTCTTTCATGATTTTCTAAAACGATAAGTATTCTAGAGAAATATATTCCCCGAAAAAAATACTAAATCCTATACAAAAATACCTAAAATGACTAAACTATCCTTATTAAATATTGGTCACATAGTTATAGTGAGGAGTAAGAAAATTTTTTAGGAATATGCACATAAAGATAAAAGAGTAAAAACAAATTGAATTTTTTCTTGATTACATAACTGGATATTTATTTTGGACCAAAATGAAAAAGTAAACTTTTCACTTATTGTGAACCAGAGGGAGTAAATAAGACCGGAGGAATTTAGTGTATTTAGATTTTAGTGATTATTCCCATTAGATTTAACTCTTGAAAATGGAATTTAGGTTATCAAGCGGAAGCACATGATTAATATTTTAGCATAACGTATGAAAACTAGGCATTTATTGGAGAACTTCATTAATTAAAGTGAAAACCAAATTGAGTGTTTTAGAATTCAAATTCATGATTTTGTTTCACTTTGTTAAATCAACTTTAAAACATGTGCATTAACCGATGATAATGGCGCATAATGCCCGCATGCTTAGCTGGTTCTTCATCTTTTGCTTCCTTTAGAAACCAGAGTCAACCCTTTACTTGGAAAATCTACATAAAGAGTTAAAATAAAATAAAAACCCCACAACAGTAATTGGAAATGTGTGTGAATCGTGAAAGCGAAACTAGTGAATTGTTTTTGTTATGTATCCAACAAATTAGATAATTACCATATAATTATTGAAGTAATTCTAAATAAAATGTATTCCCTCCAAGTCATTTTATATAACATAAATTCAACCCAACACAAAATTTAAGATGTTAGTATCACCTGAGAGGAAATTAAAATTAAAATATCTTTAAAAAGTTAGCCAATGAAGAGACATTACATTAAATTAATTTGCATCATTTGCTCATTTACGTCTTCTCATGTTCATATAGATATGCAGTAATCCACCTGAAATAAGGTAAAAGTTTTCATTCCGACCTTTTTATACGAGTCTTTTCTTCGTATTAAATTCACATATACAAAAAAGAAAAATTTTTATAAACGCACTATTTCTTAGTGGTAGTTAACTATCTATATTTACCATTTGCTATACTACGGATTGTAGATGCGTTTTCTGTTGTTATAAGATGTATTAGATTTATTTAAGCTACTGTATTCATGAATACAGTAGCAAAAATATACGTGAATCAGGGAAGTCCAGCTAATCAGTTGTTGTATTCGACTGTATTCATAGCATGAAACGTGGTATTACAGCCGGACATATTATTATATTCGACTGTATTCACGGCGTGAAACAGGGGATTACAATGTTTTTAAACAGAAAGTGAATCAATTAATATAATAGACTCCTAATATAACTCAACAAACTCAATTATAACACACAATTTTGTATTTCCAGTTATAAAAATTCCTACAAAAAATGCCCTTTATTTTCCTATCCACCGGATGAATTAGTATTAAACTGCATAAACTAGTGTCCTTGTGTGTAAGCCCTTTCTTAAAAGTGGCACGTAATATTTAGAAATTCCCAATATGTAAATCTTTTTGAAGTTTTGAAAAATATATACAATAATAATTTAAACGAGGCCTATGTTAACTTTGCTGATGTACGAACGAACAAGTTCAATTATATATATTTTCTCTTCATTCGACTATATGATGTATGTTGACTATTCTCTTGTTATTCGACTTACAATCTAAGAATAAAAATTTCTTGAAGAATTTTGAGATCTTGGATTTTCATTTGAAAATTTGTTTTTCAAACTGAAATTAGTTATATCTATAGCAGTTCCAAAGAATTTTTATTTTCTTAGTTTGGTAGAAGAAAAGGATGTCTGCCAAAAGACCTTTAATTGCTCTTAATATTATGATGAATCAGCATAAAGTAATTGGAAATTGCGAAATTGATGTTCCATTGTGCCCGCTAATTACGAACACTCTCTTATTCGGTTTTTGTTTTGACTCCTTATATTGAGTCATTAATTGAGACCCTAATGCTTTAACAATAGATAGTTTTGTACGGGACGGCTGGTTTGGTAGTCTAAAGCTAAACTTTAATAAAATGCCTTATTTTTAAAAAAAAAAAAAAAAAACCATATACTTTTGTTTGGAGTTTTTTCTAGATTTTTAGAATAAAAATTTATTTTTTTACATAAGTCATTTAATCTTTCATGTAACAGTATTGATCTTAAGTAATACACCCGATTTAAGAAGTTGATAACTTTATATCAAAATAACTTTTTGATGTCTCAATATACCTGTTGCAATGATGGAAACCTGAGAAAAAACAAAAAAAATGGAGTTTAAAAGTATATTACTAATTTTCTAATGATAAATGTAATCTTTTTTATATAAAGTATTTTACTTTTCCAATTTGAAATACTTAATATTTTCCAGAAAAATTTGGGGCCTCAGAAGAAGTGTTGTCGTGGGATAGATACGATACTTCCTTCTTTAATCGGAGGTATTCGATTCGAGTCATAGAAATGAAAAAATTATTTCTAAGGAGCAGTTCCCAAATTAATGGACTTTAAATAGTGCGAATTCGAATTACTTAAGGTCCCAAATCAAATATCAAACATCGGATAGGAATTGGAAAAAAAATTAGGGCTCCTAAATTCTAGTGCCTAAAGCCCCTTCTTTGTTGGCTTTACCCTTTGCCCATCCTAGGTTTTGTATACTAAACTTGGCATAATTTCCGGTAAATAAATCAATGATATGCTATAATAGATACAACAACAACAAACCTAGTATAATCTTACAAATGGGGTCTTGAAAAGGTAGATTATACGCAGACCTTGTCCTTACCTTCAACAAGAGATAAATATTGTAAAATATTTTTGCACTATTAATGTAGTACTAAATTCACACTGCTTCTCCCCGACCTCAGCCACCCCATTAATTGTTTGATATAGCTCATTTAATAATTGATTCTGAACTATATATTTGTAAACCATCATTTTCACATTTATTCGTCGCAAAATACCTTGTATATATGTATGGTATAACTTGTTAAGTTCAATCTTGTTCTCCCACACAACTGAGACTACATTGAACTTTCTTAATCATCTCAGCATGTCGGCGGCCAAGCTTCTTAAATTTGCTTATTTTGAAATACTAGAATTTAGGGTAACCATTATATATCCTACTTTCTAACAGCAACAACAAAAACAAACTTAGTATAATTCCACATGTGAGCTCTGAGGAGGGTATCATACTGTGATGACCCAAAAGGTTATCACTTACTTTTAAATTAAATTATGTATTTTTGAGGCATTGAAAAACCTCATTTAGAGTCACCTCGATTTGCGTGCGCAATCCGAGCATGTAGTCGGAAAGCTTAAATATGAAAATCTATGAAAAATGATAAATTTTGGGCTAATAAATGAATTAATTTGAATTCGGTCAACGTTTTGGGTAAATGGACGTGGACCCGTAATTTGACGGTCACGAAGGGTCCGTAGGAAAATATCGGACTTGAGCTTATGCCCGGAATCGAATTCCGATGTCCCAAGCCCGAGAAATGAATTTTTCAAGGAAATTATTTTCTGAAATTGTTTAAGGAAATTTGAAATAAAATTTGATTTGAATATGGTGGTATCGGGTCTGTATTTTGATTCCGGCGCCTGGTACATGTCTTATATATGATTTAAGATATTTCTGTAAAATTTGGTGAAAAACGGATGTCGTTTGACGTGATTCGGACCTAAATTGCTAAGTTGATATTTTATGAAGTTTGAAAGAATTCATGGATTTTGAGGTTTAATTGGGTGTGCATTCGATTTATTGATTCGATTTTGACCCTTATCGATAATTACTTATTGATTATCGATTTGTACATATGCTTATCGTTATTGTTTCATTAAGGTTTCGATTTTTTCGATTTCGATTTATCGATTTTGGGGGCTTATCGATTCGGTTATCGATTACACCAATAAGAAAATTTGCGGGATTCCACGGAAAATATATCGCTATAAGCGCGCCTAACTAATATGGACAAAAAGAAGCTAAAATAAGACGAACACCATTTATAATATAAAAATTATGTCAACAAGCACATGCAACAAAACTAAATCAAGGGATCAAATGTATGCCACCAACAATCCAACGATATAAAAAAACAAAACAAAACAAAACACATCATCACGGCTAATTCTGTTTTCCATTAATTTGAACTTCATTCCCTTGATCTTTAAATATGATCATTCCATAAATGTGGTAGAGGAAATAATAGGGTAAGGGACTTAGGGTAAAGGAAAAGGTATAGATTAGGGAAAATAATATTGTATAGCCGCTTTTAAAATAGTAGCGGAATATATATACATTCTGTGTGTTATATTAATCTACACAAATAGGTAATTACTCATTTAACAAGTGTCTACATTCTAGGGGTGTGCATTCGATTTATCAATTCGATTTTGACCCTTATCGATAATTACTTATCGATTATCGATTTGTACATATGCTTATCGTTATCGTTTCAATAAGGTTTTGTTTTTATCGATTTCGATTTCGATAACAAATAATCGATTCGATTTATCGATAAAACGATTCAAATGCACACCCCTATTTAATTTAATGTTTATGATGTTATTTTGGTGATTTGATCGCACGGATAACTTCGTATGATGTTATTGACTTAGTGCATATGTTTGGTTTTGAGCCCTGAGGGCTCGGGTGTGTTTCGAGAAGTTTTGGACTTAGGAAAAGTTGGAGAATTGCTGCTGCAGGTGCACAAAACTTTTGTTTATCGCAATCGCATAGTTACACTCGCGATCGCGAAAGAGAAATGGGGACAGGAGTGAAATTGTTCTTCGTGAATGCGAAGCTACAATTGCAAATGCGGAGCACTGGAGGATTGCTCATCGCGGACGCGACCTGTGTGATGCGAACGCGTAGTGTAAATTGGAAGTGGGCTGGGATTTTGGTCGTTCTTCTGCGCGAACGCGTGCGTATGTCCACGAACGCGAAGGTCAGGGGGGTCAACCCTTCGCGAACATGTGAGAGAACTCGCGATCGCGTAAGTCCCCTTTTGGCAGCTCTTTGTGATCGCGACAGTGTCCTCGCAAACACGATGAACACTGTCGCCCAGCACTTAAAATAGTAGCTATTGTGGGATTTCTTCAAAATTTCATAACTTCTTCATTTCAACTCCAAATTGGGAGATTTTTGAAAGAGGATTTCACCACAAATTCGTAGGTATGTAATCTTAGACTTGTTTTTTTCCATTTTTATCAACACCCACTAGATTTCTAAGCCTAAAACATGTGATTAATGGTAGAAAATTAGGGATTTGGGTAGAGTTAGGGATTTTTATATATATTTATGATTTAGATCTCGTTTTGGGGTCGAATTTTGGAACTAATTATATATTTGGGCTCGTGGGTGAATGGGGGATCGAATTTTGGTTTGAACTTCGTGTTTTGACCGAGCAGGCCTGGGGTCGATTTTTGGATTTTTTTGGAAAGAATGATTAGAAAGCTATAATTTGGCATTGGAATTGAATTGCTTAGCGTTTATTGATGTTATGAAGCCGATTATATATAGATACGATTGCTTTAGAGCCGAATTCAAAATAAAATGCGGTGTTTGAGGCTTGAGTTGGCCGTGGAAGTTTGAGGTAAGTGTTTATATCTAACTCTAGATTGAGGGATTAGGAGTTGAGTCCTATTTGGTGTTTGGTTCTTGTTGAGTTCAACGTATAGGCATGTGACGAGTATCTATACGTTGGTGTCGAGCATGACCATGAGTCTTAAATTGCGAATTGTTATGTTCTTAAATGGTACTACGGATGCTTTAATTGATGATTCTCGATCTTGAGTAAGAATTGAGTATGTTTCATGGAAAATACTTATGACTGGGTATTGGTGTTAGCTGAGATGAGTAGAAATTGAACTAAGATTGGTTATAGCTGATTCTCCCTTGCTGGGACGTACTTTTCTTTACTGTTGACTCCCTTGCCGGGATAGTATAGTTTATGGTTGATCCCTTGTCGGGACACTTGGTATTATTGTTGTTAATATTAAATATGGATCGGGTTGCATGCCATAACAATATTAAATATGGATCGGATTGCACGCCTGTCATGCCCCAAAATCCGAGGAGTGCGACTGGCGCTCAACCGAGTGAACCCGACCGAGCAAGCCTGTTAGATCTCATTCTACCCAAACTAACTCATGAATAAATTGGAGATGGACTCCATTAATCAATTTCTATAAACATATCATTAACAATTTCCATTTCATTTCCATTAGCAACTTCATTGCCATATTAAAGGTATTACAAGTTTTATACATTATTGCCAAACATCATTATTTCTATTTTAAATTTTCATGCCCGACACTACCCACAACCTGTTTGCGGAACCTCTAACTACAACTAAAGAATAATATGAAAATTCCAGCAACAAGGCTCCGGCTATACCTTACACAAATACCAAAATAAGACTCCGGGAAGAAAAGCAGCATGAGTCACGCAGGGTCCCGAGAGGGAAGGGGCTTACCAATACAGCTGACGCAAAGTGGATAAGGTGATACTGTCGGTGGATTGGAGTACCTGCTATAGAAACACCTACAATCATAACACGAATGTAGCGCCCCCGGCAAAAGGAATGTCAGTACATTTGAATTGTACTGGTATGTATGAACAAACTTCACCCCAAGTAAAATCAAATAACACACAAGTAACAAATATCAATAGAATCAATGATCAAATACACGTGAAAGAAACAATCAAAGCCAAACAAGTTTCACAATCTCTCCTTTTTCCCCTTCAACATTATCACATCAATGATTTCACAATTTTCTCAAATTTTCATTTTAATAGTGATTTCGATCACTTTCTACCCTTATTACCTCGGCCACCCTTATCACCACAACCTACACCTTATTACTTCGTGTTGCAGCGCGCAACTCGATCCCACCGAACAATCACAATTCACAAACAACACAACAACAACAATTTACAAAGAACAACAATAACAATTCTCAAAGAACACCCACAACAATTCACAAAGAATTTCTGTAGCCATCAATACCATTTAATCATATTCAACAACTCATATGAAATTTAGGTCACCACAATAATTACCCACGACAAGCCAAATATGTTATTAACGCAATTGTTCAAATTGCATCATTTACGATTTTCTTCCATCATTTGTTTCACAATTCTTACCACATAGCTCATTTACAATCACACACATTTGTTTTACTGACAATTACTTACACCACTATATCGAAAGACACAACCACAAACACTCACCCATACCGATCACAAGAATTTCACAAACAATTCACGTAGATATCACATACCAAATATCCGTACACCAAACAAGGCGATTTTACAAAGGTCAAAGTTATCCATACATACTTGGAGCCGAATTTCCCTTTTTAACTTCTACTCTCAATTCACCCAACAATCTAGCAATGTTGATCTAGGTCACAAGTTAACACATATATCTTAGAATTGAAGTTTACAATTACTACCCAACTTATTTAGGTTGTCAACCCCTCTTTTGCAAATCTTTACTTCTACCCAACTCCTCTTACTAGCTTTTAGGTAATAAAGGACATGCATGTGTGTTTCAACTTCCTTTTTTAAGAATCGATGCATAAGAATCTCCCTTTTTTATTAAAATCTGAAAATCAATAAAAAAAGGGTTGGGGATTTTACCTGTAAGAATGGAGATGAAGATAATACTCAAAAATTTCCGGGCCTGGGTGACTTTGGAAAATCAAATTTAGAAAGATGAACTTTCTCTCTCAAGAACCCTCTCTTCCCTCTCTCTTATTTTGTTCAGAAAAGATGTTATAATGAGGATTTGGGGTGTTTTATTGAAAAATGGGTCGGGTTAAAAAATTAGAAAAATTAGAGCCAAGTCAAGTCAGCGGTCACATTCTGCGATCGCAGAGAGAAAATGTGGTCCGCATAATGAACCGCAAAAGGTGCTCCAAAAATCAAATTCCTTGCCTGGGTTTGCGACAGAAATGCGATCCGCATACCCGATTTGCGGTCGCATCATGCACCGCATTTTGATCTCAAATTTGACTGAGACCCTGACTCACTTTGCGATAGAAATGCGGTCCACATATCAATTATGCGATCGCATAATGGATCGCATTTTGACCTTGATTTTAACCAAACCCCTGACTCTATCTGCAGCAGAAATGCGGTCCGCATACTTGATCTGCGACCGCATTCTGGACCGCATTTTGGCCCTTTTCTGGAAAAACATTTACTCTGATTTTCAAATGTTGAATCAGTACAAAGGGTCCAAAACACATATTCGGGACTTGACACTACGGGCTACTAGCTTTTCGAGTACAATTTTTCACGGGGCGTTACATCCTCCCCCACTTAAAATCATTCGTCCTCGAATAAGGATTGTGAAAATCAGTTGGTTTTGAAAGACATGATATGAATACTCTAAAAAATTTCACTAACTCCCATATTCTATAAAAAATTTGCGAGAGTTTCCTTTGTGATATGGACATATCCACCTATCAGAGAGCCCCCGAAATATATTTCCAAGAACCATTACACAATTCCTATCATGTCTACAAATGGTATACAATTCATTACCCCAACAATTGCACGTGCTCAATCACTTGCTACATTTTTCACATAAATTAGTCACTTCAATGAGTCCCATATAATTTAACCGTTTCATCATACTACATGCATTTCAATTAATCATTACCAATCTACACTAGCATTAGTTGTTTACTTATCACATAAGTCCCTATACTTTCATTTACCAAAAAAAGTTTTGCATGACTTAGACAATCACAACACATAACATTCTTACACCACTAGAGGGATTTCAATAGTAAAGCATTTAGGGGAGATATGGGGTGTATTTGCACCAAATGAAACACACCACTAGTTTACTTAGAGATAAGAGTTCGCATGATCACTACTAGACTTGTTCAAACAGATGGGGATATTTTTCTTTCATTTCATCTTCCGCTTCCCATGTGGCTTCCTCAACTCGATAAAGCACCACAATATTTATATATCGATGACAAGAACCTCAGCATTACAAACACTACTTTATCACGATGATACCTGGGTATGGACTGCACATTTTTAAATCATATCACCAAGAAGGCACCTTTCAAATAAAAACCAACTATTATGCAATCAAGAGAAAATCTTTTATTTCCACAACACTTTCGGCCTTCAATGGCCTCTTATATCTACAGACTTCTCCAGAACACATTCACGGGAGCAATTTCGGCCCCTAAACTTGCTTAACAAGGATAACAAGTAGATATTTCGCATAAGCTAACTATCCACTAACTTCACCTTTATCAATTTCCACCGGAATGATACACAATTGATCTCCACCCACTTTCTTGAACATATACATGTGGACCCACAAAATATATGGCGAACAACTATGGGGACACTTCATACTCCTAGTGCAGCCTAATGTGGAATAAACTTATGCAACCTTTATTATCAACTCACATAACATATTCAGGGGAAAACATTGAGAATAGCCTGCTCACCCTCCAAACTTTAAGTCTCTAGGCGAACACTCACACTAAACCCTTGATGACCTTCAACAATTACCCTAAGATGTGCTATCATAAATTGACCATAAAATTACCTATCCAATATATATATACTCACACTGAGAAGCTTCATCTTTGACTTGTCTGAACTTATAATACCCAATGGATCTAATACAGTGAGGAAGAACAGAGTTCAAGATCAGGCTGGAGTTATTCAGGAATCCATTAATGCGCTGAGTAGAGTACTTTCTGAGGTCATATTCTAAAAGACACAGAAGGTTACTATTAACAATACTGACATGGTTAATCGTTGTGACGACATCAGTTATTGCACCAATGAGGCATAGGGGTAAGTAGTACATTGGCATTAGGAATCATCAAGGAGGAATACTCAAGTATGTGAACCACTCATTTTCTAGAGTGTAGGGAAAATCCATTTATCAAGAATAAGAATACTCTAGCATCTCGAATGCGATATAGGATTCAAAACACATGAAGTCGAATGACACTCTTAACATTAATTGACATACGGAATCTATGCCACAAGCCCGTGAGGATGAAAAGAAGTTGAACACTTATGAGATTATCATATTTCATATAGCTTAACCCTTCCTGATAATTGATTATATACGAGGGAACTAAAAATACGACCACTTGTCTTTCCAATCAACATGCTCATGATATGTGCAGAAATCTGAAGGCATCTAATCTCACTCGTTTCATGAGTAAAACCACATAGCTCGGACATTTAAATGTTGGTATGAAATCATGTACTGGTTAGAGGCATCCTATTGGTTAACATGATGCTCCGGGGAGAAAGACAAATGACAATCCTACCTACCCAATGAGGTGTAATACCAAGGGTAGAAAAACTTCCCTCACATAAAAATGATATATTCAATTATTCTAGAAGTCGAGTGAGAAGAAGGCCACGTAACCCATCCAATCCGACCCATTTAAGACCTTAGAAAAGGGGATGCACTTTGGGTTGAAATCAGAGAAATTTTAGCCTGAGCTTAAAGGAAAATCATTACTTTTGAAACCCATGGGACAAGCCCTCGTAGTCCTTGAAAATCGATAACAATGGCGAGAAAGTACTTAAAACCATTACGAGTTGGTATAAAATAAGACCTCAAAGTACCCACATGGATAAATTCGAAAGAATGAGATGTCTTAATGCATTTATCGAGGAGAAGTAACCTGGGCTATCTAGTCACATGGACAAGTGGAGTAGGTAGATGATTGTTTAGGAAAAACTCTCATAAGAAGTGCGAGCAATATCTTTTTATCCTAACAAAAGGAACATGTCCTCATCCTTAATGCTACAAGACTTCCTCTTTGATGCCATGAAACATAAATGAATTCTACGATGAGAGTTATCAGATGAATTAGATAGTAGGGTAGCAAAACTAATGAGCACCATTTGGAACCAACGAGCTTAAACCAAGTTGAAGACATTAGAAGTCTGTAGGAAAGGAGAAATTTGCCCACTCTCGGGGCGCTTGTAGAGTACATAAAAGTGAGGTTAATTAAATCATATCATATAGTTGGATAACTAGTCGAGACATTGAGATGATATAGCATTGAAGATTACGGGTAAACAACACATGATGCAAGACAAATTACAGAAAGTGAGAGGGCCTTATGGAAGTAACCTTTACATTGTATCCACTAGGAAGGGTGGTAATATAAAGCGATTATGAGAAGTTACCCCTTTTTCTTTTTTGAAAGAAGATCTTTGTATGAAGTCACGTGATGTATAACTCTAGAATTCAAAAATCCAATTGTGTTTAGCAACTCAACTTCATAATGAAGCATTACAACACACTTCTATACAACCAGGCATTACACACAAGCCACATTGGGTGATGCTATAAGACTTGACTGAGAGAAAGGCTTTGATATATGAATGTGTTACTAGGTGTATTTCTCCTTGGTCAACCCAAAACCTAAAGGCGAGAGTTAGACTGATAAGCAGATCATTGGACTGGCACAAGTTTAGATAATCCATTATCGAAAAGAGATCATTCAATTTCAGCAATTGCGACATGCTATCAACCCTTGATGAACTTGAAGTGGTATGGGAACCCAATGAGATAGTATAGAATAATCATGGAGGGTTTGCAGATGTTCATAATGAGTTCTTCATGGCTTTTGACTTGAGAACTACCCAGATTCTAATGAAATACAGAAAACAAGAGGAATAAACGTTGTTCTATAATAACCCCCGAAGGTGTGCTTGGTCTTGACAGAGAGCCTAGTAGGGGTCCTTACGAGAAAGGAAGTGTTACAATGACTCATAGAAGGATATGTTCTCTCATGGTTATCAAACAGGTGTGGGGAAATTGGCACAATGGATTCACTAACTAAAGAACACAATGAACACATGTTATGGAGGTGTAAAGAGAAAGTAAACATTTGTTATGAGCTGGACATGCTTATGCTATATTAGCTCCCAACAACAATATATGACCATGCCACGGGCAACCACATTAATAGGACAAAGTGAGCTTCCTACTGCGGGATGTCCCAAGGGGACACAAAAGTTATGGAGGCACAATATCTTCCTATGACGGGGATGTGAGGATCCCCAAATTTTCAGAGAGACTTTATGCACACGGTGACCATTTCGATTGACATGTACTCACTTGATAGGTGCTAAGGTATACTCTTATGTTACTAGGCAGTGAGAAGCTTTCATGATGATATTCGCAAGAGAGTAGATTGACTGTTCAAATCATATAAGCCATATACACAACTGAGTAAAAGAGTGACTCGAGAAGGATCGCAATGCTGGGATGCTTTGCATGGAACTTGGCACCATATAGGTAAATTTTACGATGGTACATGTAGAGGCACAAGAGAGTAGATTTTGTCCAATTAAATAAAACGATTCTGTAAGAAATTCATCGGATATAATCCCTTGGCGAGAATTTAGGAAAAACAAGTGGGAAATATCAATCCCAGAGTTATAACTCGATTCAAGGGCATAATTATAGAACTCAATTCCACAAGAATATAAATAAGAGAATTCATAGTGGAGTAGATTCACAAATAGCGCGTCTTGTTCAAAGAGTTGATACATGCAATGTTTTGTTATTCAATACCTTGTTAAGACCACGCTTATGAGAACTCTTCAATAGGGATGTATATATACAATGAGTAGAAATTCTGATTTGAGTCACTTAACAATGTTAGGTTGATAGGGCAATAGCTTAATTGATGCCCCTCGACTCCACATCTCTAACATACGTAGGTAACATGCTGATATACCACATGATCTGATGGTACAGAGATCAATAGGGACAATGACACTCCCTTCTTAGCGATATGTTTTACCAATCCAACCACAACTCAATACATTCTCCTAACAAGTCCTTGGGCAATCCACTTGGACTCAATGGTGGGATCAATCCCTCCTTACATGCTTCAAATTTGCGGATTATGGCATCAAGGTTACCAATCTTGAGAATAAGACTTAGAGAGGAAATTAGCTCCCTAACTTGAGCTCTATTGCACGATTGGAGTATAAAAGAAAGGTAAAATTCCTAAATGTATGAATAGCCTCCAACTTATAGATGTGGTCGACAATACACCGATAAGGAGGACTCTACTAGACACGGCTCCGAGACATCCTAGAATACTTTAAATCCTTAGGCTCTGATACCAAGTTTGTCATGACCCAGTTTCCAATGAGCGCGACCGACGCTCAACCGAGTGAACCCCACCGAGTGAGCATGTTCGATCTCATTCTACCCAAACTAACTCAAAAATAAATTAGAGATAGACTCCATTAATCAAGTTCTATAAACATATCATTAACGATTTTCATTTCATTTAAATTAGCAACTTCATTCGCCATATTAAAGGTATTACAAGTTTTATACATCATTGCCAAGCATCATTATTTCTATTTTAAATTCCCATGCTCGACACTACCCACATCCTGTCTGCGGAGCCTCTAACTACAACTAAAGAATAATATGGAAATCCCGGTAACAACGCTCCGGCTATACCTTACACAAATACCAAAATAAGACTCCGGAAAGAAAAGCAACATGCGCCTCGCAGGGCCCCAAGAGGGAAGGGGCTCACCAATACAGCTGACGGAAAGTGGATAAGGTGATACTGTCGGTGGACTGGAGTACCTGCTATAGAACCACCTACAATCATAACACGAATTTAGCGTCCCAAGCAAAAGGGACGTCAGTATATTTGAATTGTACTGGTATGTATGAGCAAACTTCACCCCAAGTAAAATCAAATAACACACAAGTAACAGATTTCAACAGAATCAACGATCAAATACACGTGAAAGAAACAATCAAAGCCAAACAAGTTTCACAATCTCTTCTTTTTCCCCTTCAACATTATCACATCAATGATTTCACAATTTTCTCATATTTTCATTTCAATAGTAATTTCGATCACTTTCCACCATTATTACCTCGGCCACCGTTATTACCTCGACCACCCATATCACCACAACCCACACCTTATTACTTCGTGTTGCGGCGCACAACCTGATCCCACCGAACAATCAAAATTCACAAACAACACAACAATAACAATTCACAAAGAACAACAACAACAATTCTCAAAGAACACCCACAACAATTCACAAAGAATTTCCGTAGCCATCAATACCATTTCATCATATTCAACAACTCATATACAATTTAGCTCACCATAATAATTACCCACGACACGCCAAATATGTTATTACCGCAGTTGTTCCAACTGCATCATTTACGATTTCCTTCCATCATTTGTTTCACAATTCTTACCACATAGCTCATTTACAATCACACACACTTGTTTTATTGACAATTACTTACACCATTATATCGAAAGACACAACCACAAACACTCACCCATACCGATCACAAGTATTTCACAGACAATTCACGTAGATATCACATACCAAATATTCGTACACCAAACAAGGCGATTTTACAAAGGTCAAAGTTAGCCATACATACCTGGAGCCGAATTTTCCTTTTTAACTTCTACTTTCAATTCACCAAACAATCTAACAACATCGATCTAGGTCACAAGTTAACACATATATCATAGAATTGAAGTTTACAATTACTACCCAACTTATTTAGGTTCTCAACCCCTTTTTTGCAAATCTTTACTTCTACCCAACTCCTCTTACTAACTTCTAGGTAATAAAGGACATGCATGTGTGTTTCAACTTTCTTTTTCAAGAATCGATGCATAAGAATCTCCCTTTTTTATTAAAATCTAAAAATCAATAAAAAAGGGTTGGGGATTTTACCTGTAAGAACGGAGATGAAGATAATACTCAAAAATTTCCGAGCCTGGGTGACTTTGGAAAATCAAATTAGGAAGATGAACTTTCTCTCTCAAGAACCCTCTCTTCCCTCTCTCTTATTTTGTTTAGAAAAGATGTTTTAATGAGGGTTTGGGGTGTTTTATTGAAAAATGGGTCGGGTTGAAAAATTAGAAAAATTGGAGCCGAGTCAAGTCTGGGGTCGCATTCTGCGATCGCAGAGTGAAAATGCGATCCGCATAATAGACCGCAAAAGGTGCTCCAAAAATCAAATTCCCTGCCTGGGTTTGCGACAGAAATGCGGTCCGCATACCCGATTTGCGATCGCATCATGCACCGTATTTTGACCTCAAATTTGATTGATACCCTGACTCACTTTGCGATAAAAATGCGGTCCGCATATCAGTTATGCGATCGCATAATGGATCGCATTTTGACCTTGATTTTAACCAAACCCCTGACTCTATCTGCGGCAGAAATGCGATCCGCATACTTAATCTACGACAGCATTTTCGACCGCATTTCGGCCCTTTTCTGGAAAAAACTTTTACTCTGATTTTCAAATGCTGAATCAATACAAAGGGTCCGAAATACATATTCGGGACTTGATACTACGAGCTACTAGCTTTTCGAGTACAAGTTTTCACGGGGCCTTACAACGCCGCAACAATATTAAATATGGATCGGGTTGCACGCCGCAACAATATTAAATATGGATCGGGTTGCACGCCACAACAATATTAAATATGGATCGGGTTGCACGCCGCAACAATGTTAAATGTTAAGTTGGATCGGGTTGCGCGCCGCAATAGTGTTATTATCATTGTTTGGGTTGTAGATTCTGAGCCGTTCTTTCATACTTCTCTTAAGTTTCTGCTGGACTTAATATGTTTCCCTGAAGCATGTATTCCCCCACCCATTTTATACTGTTATCTCTGTTATTTTTCTACTGTATATTATATAATTGCACAGGTTTTATCTGGAGTATGGTCCTAGCCTTGTCACTACCTCGCCGGCGTTAGGCCAGACATTTACCAGCACATGGGGTTAGTTGTGCTGATGCTACACTCTGCACTATGTGCAAATACCGGAGCAGCTTTTGAGCAGTAGCGCTTGGGGAGCCAGCCTTCAGTCCACAGAGATCCTGAGGTAGCCCTACAGACGTTTGCAGGCCCGACGTCTCTTCTATCTATTGCATGTTCTGCTTTCATTTGTATCCGAAACAGACAATATTTCTCTTTCTTCAGACATCTGTATGTCGTATTCATAGACAGACCATGAATGTTGTGAAACCGATTTCTGGATAGAGATATATGTTGGCTATTAGTATCGTTTTCAGTATTATATTTGTCTAAGTCTTTCGCTTAAATTTTCGTCTTCTGCCATTATTTTCACTGTTTATCACCTGTTATTATTAGTAGTTAAAAGTGTTTAAAAAAAAAGAAAAGGTCAAAGATTTCTAAATTTCGTGACTTGCCTAGCTTCTATGAGTAGGTGCCATCACGACTTCCACGGGTGAGAAATCCGGATCGTTGACACATACTTTCTGAATAGAGTAATAATCGGTTATCGTTGTTAATGAATTAGTTATGTACCATATGCATCACAAATCTAAACTAACCTCAAGGCGCAAACCAAGACCTAATGGCTGAAAATAGATTTTATCGTTTAGTTGGTGAACTAAACTTGCTAATCTACTATTTAATCAAATACCCCAACTCCACCAACCTCACCAATGTCACTTCAGTTAGGGAAGTGCGTTTAACTGAATTCTTCCCCACAAACTATTAGTCCTTTAAAGTCAAAAGCTTAAAAAAAAAACAACAGGAAAAAGAAGATTTCTTTTATTGACATTCCAATGCTAGTTTGATTTTCAATTTGCTTTGCTGATGTCATCATGCTTGCCCGAACCCGAAGTTTCTTGAAAACAATGTCTTTACCTGCAGAGATAAAGTCTGCATATACACTCTTCTATCTAAATTCCACGTATAAGAATATATTGAATATGTTATCATTGTCGTCACCATCGCCGAATGCTAGTTTGATGTATGAACCTAAAAGAAGACTTGCATGATTTTCCTTATGTTTTTTTTTTTTCTTTTTTTTTTTTTGCATAAGATTTTTTTTATTAGATGAACTAAAAAAATCATATATAAAAATAAAACTGAATAGAATATAGCACTTAATACCATATGGTAAGATATGATTCACCTAGCCGACCTCAACTTGAGTTTGGAATTGAATTGTAACTGTTATTGTACTACTCCCTCCGGTCCACTTTAATTGATTTTTTTGGTTATTTTCACACATTAAGGAATACATTAACTAATAATGAATTTGGCCATATTAACCTAAGTTTATCGATTGAAAATATGACAAATACTTCTAGCCACTTTATTTCAAGGACAATTTTGAAAAAGAAAAGCTAATTCCTTCTTGATATCTAGAAAAAATCAAATATTGTGAATAAAAAAGGGACGAAAAAATCAATTAAAGTCCACTAGAGCAAGTACATTTCTTAGTGTTTCATGTGTCAATTCATAAAGAAAATTTCAAGAAAAAGTAGATGGGTTTGATATACCTTTGACTGATCAACTGCTTAGGGCAACATTTGCCGGTCCCTTTAATTTCAACTATTACACACTTTTAGTGGCATGACATCCTCAGCTAATACAAGTTCCTTGTTGAATTTGGTAGTCCAATATTCAAGGTGGGACACCAAACATGGAGCTGCTGCTATCACTATACTCTCTCTCTATATATATGAAAGCTACAATTACATGATGAAAGCTGATGACAAAAACTATGTTTTTGGATTGGTTATGATTTGTACAATAAATCTAATTGTTAAGTTGTTTCAATTGATGACCTTCCATTTGAGCTCAGGGGTAATAAGCAAATTGAATATTAGTAAACAAAAAAAATATATTAGTAATTATTTGAAGATTAGTTGAAAGTGTGATGCAATCTTTCTATACACGTTAAAGAGATTTATATGGAGCGGCAGAGGCAAAGTATTACTTCCACGGTTCGTAATAAGTGACTTTTTGACCTTTTTGTATTTTGATTAAAAATAAGCGTCATTTTATATATTCAATAAGGTAATCACTTTGTTCTTTCAAATTTACCCTTATGTACTTATCCCTAAAAGATCTTTTAATTTACTACTCCCTCCGGTTCAAAATAAGTGATCTTTTAACCTTTTTTTATGGTCCAAAATAAGTGATTTTTTTCAAATTCCAAGAATGAATTAATTATTTTTTTCAACATTGCCGTTGGAATAAATAATGTTGGAGTATGTGTTAGGAGTGTTTATGTGAAGACATAGTAAAGATTAATATGGTCAATTTTAATATTAATGAAATGTAAAAGATGAATTTCTTAATATGTGTGAAAACAACCATATTTTGGACCGGATGGAGTAACATTAAATAGGTTCAGCAATAAATTAAAGGTAGTTTAGTTATAATATCTTTTTCTTTCTTTCTAGTATTTAGTAGTTTCTTAATGGGTATGCCAAAGGTAAATAAATTATTTTATTGTGGATCGGAGGGAGTATTTATAGGTCCCAACAAAGTTAGTAGATTTTGCTTAAACTTTGTATTTGTATTAGGAAACCCATCAAATATATATAAATACAATAACTAAGACGTGCTATAGATTCAATGGCAAGTTAAGAACCCATATATTTTAAATCCTAATTCTGCCTTGATTTATATGATGCTTTAGATGAAATTAAATTTGTATTTTATATAATGGTGATGACTTGCTAAGAACTAAAAACAAATGTGATGCTGCACGCTTTTTTAGTGCAGTAGCTGAAAAAATATCGATTTTTTTAAATAGTTTGCGATTTTTTTTTTTTTTTTTGGGTATAAATGCTTTTGGCAGAGATAAGTAACAAGAAAAAACATTTTGTACAAGTGGAACAAAATTTCAAACTTCGAATTAATTTACAACGAGGGGACAATAACATGTTTGAACACAAATTTGTATTGAGTTTGACTTTTATGAAGTTATGTTTTCAAAAATAGACAAACAAACTTTCGTTATGTGTGAGGATGTTGGGTTCTTCGCAACTTGACTCACTTTTTTATAAGATTATTGGAATAAGCAAGGATATTTTTCTTCTTCATTTGGAAAATTTAAATAATAATAAATTAAGAAGTAAATTCATTCGAGAAAAAGGTTGAAACAAGCTTTGTACATTCAATAAGACTTTTCAAATAAAATATAAAAAAGAAAAAGAAAAAGAAGAAGCATCAAGATAGAGATAGGTGCTGAGAAATAGAGCCTGAATGGCTGAATCCTAAACGAGGCAGGGCAAGACGAAATTTTAAGCTAGGGATTTTCCTTGTCCAAATGTCATTTTTGCCTTAAAAAGTGGCTATTTATATACAAATGGTATTTTAAAGAGAAATTCTCAAAAACCACTATTGTTTAGCAGCTATTAACTTCATATAGCTACGATATACATAATTACATCCTATACCTATTATTCAGTTGTTACGGTAGTGTATTCGCGCTGCAGTATTCATGAATACAGCAGCAAAAAACACCTAAAATCAGGAAGTCCAGCTGTACGCGCATGTATTCACATGTATTCACGTTGTTATATCTATGAATACAGCAATAAAAAGTGCATAAAGTCAGGGCAGTCTAGCTGTATGCGCATGTATTCACAAGTACTCGCGCTATGTATTCATGAATACAGTAACAACAATCACTTTAAAACTAAGAGAGATGAAAAACATGAATAGCGTATTCCATGCCTTATTTTATGCCTCAATGGTAATATATACTCCTATAAATACTTATTCTGCTATACTATATAAAAGGTAGCTATAGAAAAATAATATTTTAAAATCATTTTGATTTATGATAAATAAGGTGTATACCTTTGCTATAGGAGGTAAAATTTCCTATTTTAAACGATTGCTAAATAGTACTAATATAAGTGGTCCATAAACTGGCCTTCAGGGCTAATATTTAGGGATTTTTACACGGTGAAGCATTTCTTCAGAATTATTTAAAAAAATGGCATCATTTTTTGTTTATTCCATAAATAGCAATTTTTTTTTTACAAATTAAGCACATAATCAACGAGTAAACATAATGCACAAATTATGGGATTGGTTCTTATCCTTATTTTATTTTTTCATACTTTTTCTCCTATTATCCAAATTTTATTTAGTATTCAAATCTCTCTCTCCTCTTAGTAGAGGTGAAAGTAGAGGAGTCTTGGTGATTATTTTAATAAACTATTGCCACTGTGCATATAATATATACAAGGTATATAATGGTATTAATTCATAAGAAGTGCATATACAATATATATGAGATCTATATTTTTTAAATATACGATGTGTATATATATAATAAAAAAATAAAAGAATTTTTCAACGCATTGCACAAATTTATTGTTTCTAAAAAAAGATTAGTTCTACTCCAAATATTAAAAAGAAAAAGGAGAGAAGTATGATGGAATAAAACATAAGAAGCATGACCTGAAACATGGACAAAATTGATCCCACGTATAATAGCGTATAATTAATTACAATCACCATAACTGGAAGTGAGCAAAATATTAAAACCATCATTACCATTTACCAATAACATAAAGAAAAATACTCCTAAAAGATAAAACTCTATCTAGCGAGATATTAGCTAAAGGCAACATGATTTTCGCTGGGATTGGGGTGATAAGATGAAAGTTTAATAGATAGAGTGATTGAAATATAAATACATGATAACCAAAATTATAAATTAAGATAATCTGGTAAGGCGGTGTGAAATTTTTTAAATTATTGCCTAGTTATGTTTTTTCCTCAAATATTTACATTTTAGTAGTCTATAGGCCCGAGAGGACTTCAGCAGATCTCAACACTGGCCCAAAGAAGCCCACGGGAATATATGGATCAGTCCAATTAATCTTTATGGGCCGACGTTTCAATCCAATCCAATCAAAGCCCATTATCGGGCAACAACTTTTCCTAGAGTAAATCACAAATACGATCCCTAGACTTTTTTGCCTAAATCTGTTTAGGTCCTCAATATTTAAACCAAATGGAGAAAGTGACATAAATGGTCCCTTATGTTTAAGGTAAATTAAACATAGTCCCTTTGAATATATTTTAGAGCACTTGGTTTTTTAGTTTGATAATTGTATGCAGAGGCGGCTCAATAGTATTGGAGGCCTACAGCCAAGACGTTATAAGTGGCCTTAAACTTATTTAATAACATTACACATATTTGTTGATTTTTTTTTTTTTGAGATGCAATTTTATTTTGACGGTGTAACCAACCCCTTTAATCTTTGTTGAAACATTACTAACCTTTGATAAGATTTTATTAAGTTTAATTTTAATTTTTTTTTCCTTTTAACATAACTATCAACATAACTTTCTATATAGCATTGCCTTCCAAAGTAACAATCAAGTAAAAATTTGTATTTACAAAGATGATAAATATTTTATGATCTAATTAGCTTAAAGCGTGCTAACCGAGATCTTGAAAGAAAACATCTTACAAAGTTAAAGTTGTAAATAAATTTTATTCAAGTTGTAGGAAGAAGAACTAGAAAGTAACTGCAAATTTAATTGTCTTTCACTTTCATTTGAATTTTCTCAACCAACTCCGATAAAAGACAACATAAAATATAAAATTATATTATTAACCATTGATGATAAGGTAGCAAAAGATGGTTGAAAAATTTTCTTATCACTATTTAATAAATACAATTAATGCTTAAATTAAATATAAAAAAATTGCCATACGTTACGCCGCCTATGATTGTATGCTCTTTTGGTCTAGTCATCTATTTAACGACATCTCACTTTTAGATTTAACAAGAATTGTGAACAAAAAAACTTAACTAGAAACATCAGAAAAAGTTTTCTTGAAGATGCACACCAAAAACTGCACTAGGCACTAAATATAGATTAAAAAAATATCAGAAATTGCACTAGTCCCATCTGCATAAACTTGTCCTACCCCGCTTAATTTTTTTTATTTTTTTATAATTGTTTCTCTTTTTTATGAAGTTACCCTGACGAGTTTAAAGCAATAAAACTTGTTAATTTCATTTAACCACTAATTGCGTCGTAGTTTGTTTTAACCATCCCAGAACAATAAGCCTATCTCGCCCAACATTTCTGAATTTTGAGAACAAATCTTTTATATATATGCAAAGGCTAAGCTAGATTATTGTCTTTTTTATATAGTTCTCAGAAGCTTTTGATATGGACATTAAACATTTACCTTTAGCATCCTCAAAATTCTGTTGGCTAGGGCCTGGAGTGGCAAAACGGACATGTCGGGTCAGATATGGTTCTGGTCGAAAACGGATAATAAAAAAATGGATCGATTATCTGACCCTACCCATATTTAATGTGGATTAAAAATGAGTAAACCGACGGATAATATGGGTGACTTATTGTATATGATCACTTTTGGGAGAATTCTTAGTCTCCCTAACTTGAGGAACCCCCAATTTGAGGCTTTACAAATGTAAAAGTTAGCCAAATTGTTTATTCATTGGTTATCCATTCTTGAATGGATAGAATGGTTCTTATCCGTATTTTGCCCGTTTTTAAAAAGTTCATTATCCAACTCATATTTTAATGAATAATATAGATGATTAACTATTTTCTTTTAACCATTTAGCCACATCTGGCTAGGTCTGTCTAAGGGGAGAGTTCTGGGTACTTATGGGGACCAAGCATAAGGCGGCACGGGTAAGTTGAGGGTTCCTTAATGGTACTGGGGATAGGGGAATTAAGGTACAAAGTAAAGGAATTTTTGGAGGTATCATACCAGTACCACTACCGGTACTTAAGGGTGCCAGTAAGGGTACTTAGAGGTATTCTTGAATTAGAATTTTATAAGATTACTAATATTTAAACACACAAATTTAAGGGTTAAAAACATAAAATTCGGGGTAGAGGGAGCGTTAGGGGTAGGGGTGTCAATGGATATTCGAAAACCGATCGAATCGTACCGTACCGGATTAATTTTTAGGTTTCTTTTTAAGAAACCGTAGGTTTTTATATAAATTTATAACCGCATCAATAATTAGGGTAGATTTTTTATTTTATAAAAATAAATCGAAAAAATATCGAACCGTACAGAATAAATTTTACATGTGGAAAATATATTTATCTAGTAAGTTTAAAAATAATAATACATTTGTTATAAATATGATTCTATTTAAGGTGAATGTCTATATTTAGAGAGATTCTAGGGTTTATTACTTGGTGGCTAAGTCACCCTCTCCCTATAAAGAAAGGGTTCTATTACGTTGTAATTCATCCCAAAATTCAATAAGAATTCTCTCTCCCTACTTTTCCCTGCAATACTCTTCTTCTTCTTCTTCTTCTTCTTTTATTATTTCATAACACGTTATCAGCACGAGACTCTAACCAATTGAATAGAAGCTTTAGAATTGAGCATAATGATTGACAATTGTTCCATAAACTTCCTTCATGATTAAATTCTGAATTTAAGGTAAGTATCTTACTTTATTTTCCTCTTTTAGATTTGTGATATTCTATAATTTGATTTTAAATACAAGCAAAGACAATAAATCTTGATTTTATCTCTAATGGAGTTTGAAAGAAATTATAACCACCTGAAGTGATAAAATTTCTAAGTCTTGCCATGATCAAAATCATGTATGATCGTGAGCACAAGAAGTGAAAACCCGTCCCATTGAATTTGCTCCATTCTCATTCCCTTAAGAGAATGTGATAGCAATATGTGATAAGTCTGAAAGAAGATAAAATTATTACCGTGAAAGTATCAATGGATGTGAACGTGGTAATAGACGAAATTATAATCGTCATCATTGTGATAATGAGAATAATAAGGATTCTCAAAATAATCTTTCACTCTGTGAAAACAATATCTTGTCATCGATTTGACGTAGGATTTTACAAAGCACATATAGAAGATTTGGTCCATTCATGATGTGAATGTGACAACATCTTATTTATGAATACATATTCATTCTTAGAATGATATGAACGTGCTAGTGGTGGTAAACATACCACACTCACCTCTAGAAGGAGGTTTGAGATGATATAAGAAAATAATATCATTATTATGGCATGAATGGTCATTGGTCACGTACCTATTGTACGCCAAAATATTTTGGCAATCTGATTATTAAAGGACAACAATAATGCAAGAAACATATCTCGCATATAATTTCGACCATGACTATAATGGTATAACTTTCTCCTTAAAAGAGATATTCACTATATGGATGTTGATGAATATGTGGTAGTACAAAATTAATTGAGAGCTCTAGAAGAGCCAATTACACTATTTTGGAGAAAATTGATTATCAATAGACGTAGTATTGTAGTAAGTCTCAAAGAAACTTATTCAGTTTCCAAAGTATACGCGAAAACGATTGATTATATTGAGATTATAAATAAAGGAAAGATTTAATATCTTCTATTACTACAACTTGTAGCGGGGTAATATGTATGTGAAAAGCTAGCCGCTTTATTTTCCAGTTTATACTACACAAATAAAAAAATATCACAATAAAGTGGATGTTTATTGATATAAAAAGTCATATTATAATAAACTTGGAGTTTATTAATTATTGCACACGTCATGGTGTAAATATAAAGTTTATTAATATTGATAATTTATTCAGTTGACATAATTAGTTTAGCCATATCAATTTAAGTATGATGTGCAAAAATAATAGAGAATTCACATGGATAAATATTAAAGAACAAGAAAATTCTTTATGAACTCTCTTATGTTGCTTGTTTCATTAATCAATAAACCAATTAAAATTGGGACTGAATCCCACGAATGCTGGAAATATCAAAGGTGAATATGGGCCCATTCACCTGCCATGTATACCACAAAAGATGCATCTATGATATGGTTACAAGTGCGATTATTATTGTGATGACCCGACCCGTCACCTCATGCTTTTCCGTCCCGTTTTCCCCGTTTTATGCTTCCTCACGTTTCAGTATATGTGTTTGATGAATTTGAAGTGATTCGGATAGAGTTTGGTAAGAAATGAGACGATTAGTCTCTTTAATGAAGAATTAGTTTGAAAAAGTCAACCGGATATTGACTTGTGAGTTAGAGGGCTCGTAATTGAATTCCGATGATTCGGTTAGTTTCAGGGGATGATTTAAGGCTTAGGAGCGCAATCGGAAGTAATTTTGGAGGTCCGGTGAAGAAGTTAGCCTATTTTGGCGAAGTAAGTATTTTGGCGATTTCCGGTTGATAGGTGGAATTTTGATCCGGGAGTCGGAATGGAATTCCGAGAGTTTCAGTAGCTTCGTTAGGTGATTTTGGACTTGTGTGCAAAATTTCAGTTGATTCGGAGGGGTTTAGGTCGGGTTTTTGATTGAATGTGAGTTTTGAAAGTTTTAGTTTAACTTAAGCCTTGATTTGATGATATTTGAGGATTTTGATGTTAATGATAGTATTTTTATGCTTCGAGCAAGTTTGGATAATGTTTTAAGTCATGTTGGTGCTTTTGGTTGAGGTCCCGGGGGCCTCGGGTGTGTTTCGGATGCCCAACGAGTCATTTTTGGAAGGTTTTGAACTCCTGTTGCTGGTATCTGGTGTTGTCTTTCGCGTCCACGAGGTCCTATCGCGTTCGCGAAGAAGAAATTGGCTTCTGAGACTTTTGGTCTTCACGTTCGCGACAGTGCTTCGCGTTCGCGAAGAAGGAATTATCATCTGGGACTTTTGTTCTTCGCGTTCGCGACAGTGCTTCGCGTTCGTGAAGAAGGAATTTTCTATAGCGCAGGTCCTACTTTGGAAGCTCATATCGTTTTATCTACAAGGTATTTTGTGGTGATTCAAAAACGAAAAGTGTAGCTATTTGAATCTAGTTTCCAGAAACATATTATAGTTGTCATTTGGAATTGTGTGTAAAAAGTTATGACCATTGCAATAGAGGCTGTCCGAGCAGAGTTTGGAAAATGAATTTTTGGAACTTTGTTCTTTGCGAACGCGAAGAACAATTCTTTGGGCAGCAGAATAAAGTCCAAACTTCGTCCCATTTGCCATTTTTGACGATTTGGAGCACGGATAAGGCAATTTTTCGGGAGATTTTTGGAGAGAACAACGGGGTAAGTACTCTTAACTCAATTTTGGTTATATAAATCGAATCTATTGCAAGTTTTGGTGTTTAATTTGAGAATTTTTGATGAAAAGGGTAGAAAACCCTCTTGGATAGAAATGGCGATTTAAAGGGTCAAATGAATTCCGATTTTTGTGAATTTGGTATGCATAGACTCGTGGCGAGATAAGGATCGTATTGTGTAAAAATTTCTAGATTTCGAGACGTGGGCCCGGGGCTCGGGTTTTGCTAGTTTCGAGATTTTGATATTTTTCGATTGTTTTCGATTGGGCATTGTTCCCTTAGCATATTGTAACGCATTCTCTCTGGTTTTGGTTAGATTCGACGTGCGTGAAGACCAATTTGAGGGGCAAAGGCGTCGCGAGCGAGGAATTCCACCGGTTCGAGGTGAGTAATACTTGTGAATGATATCCTGAGGGTTTGAAACCCCGAATTTGCACATCATAATACTGTATTGTGGTAACTTGCACGCCAGGTATGAGCGTGGGGTAGAGCACCGTAGGGGATTGTGACTTGGTCCGTCCCGATTGTTGATTTTACTGCGTGATTGATTCAAAACTACTTGATGCTATCATGATTTGGGCTGATTGCCATGTTTTGGGATTCGTGCCGATTATTTGAATCCTTCAGGGATTGATATCATTGTTTTTTTGTATTACGTTGCATATTATTTGATCTCAGTCCAAGGTTCTAAATATTATTTTGCAAAATCAGCCATCCTTCTAAGATTTGAAAACTTAAATGATATTTTTCTGACGTTTTGAGCTGAGAACTGCTATTTTACTATTGCCCAAGGGGCTTATGTGCATTGCCGGACTGAGCATGGATCGGGCTGCGCACCGCAGCAGTGTTATGTATGCATTTCTGGACTGAGATATTGATCGGGCTGCATGTCGCAGTAGTATATTATATGGATCGGACTGCACGCCGCAGTGATATATTATGTGGATCGGACTGAACGCCGCATTATTATAGCGCTTGGGCTGTAGGAGCCCCTCCAGAGTCTGTACACACTCCCAGTGAGCGCAGGGTACCCAAATGGATCGGTATGCACGACGCAGCGGTCATGTCCATTGCATTGCATTCTTGCATTCATTCCTGGTTGTACTACGTGGCATGATTTTTTTTTAGCACTCACATATCATTGGCATACATGCTATTACTTGCCTTGTTGACCAGATACCCTGGTGTTACATGTTAAGAAGTGCTGAGCCCGAGAGGATGATGTTGTACCTTATGAGTTGGGAGTGAGCCCGCGGGGCTGATACTGCACTAAGAGGTTGATACTGAGCCAGAGGGGCAGATTTCTGATTATTCCCTACTTGTTGAAATTATTTTCGCAACTATTGAAAAGGCATATTTGCAAAAG